>KQ964437.1:97421-117446 GCA_001566745.1 Conidiobolus coronatus NRRL 28638
TAAAAGTATGTGCATATTATTTTACTGTAGCCCATTGAAGCCATAGCTGAGCTAGTTTCTCCAAAAGATTCCAGTCAAATTCAAACGATTGATTATTATTTATTGATTCATTAAAATTAGACACAAATTCGTTAAATGGAAGCTCTATTTCTAAAAATAATTCATTCAAAGAACTTTGAAAACTATATTTATCTTTTAAAGATAGAACTTCTTTTGAATAATACTCATTTAGAAAATTATTTAGACTATCCTTTATATTATTTGACATTATATAGATACTCTAATAAATATTTTTTAGTATTTATTATATATTAAGTCTATTAAATGATAGGTGATTGGTTTTTATGACGTGTGGGACTATCTTGTTTAATTTATGATAATATTTATGTAAAATATAATTATGGGATAAAGTTTTTTTTGAAATCTATTGATGTTTTTAGGAACTGCTTTAAATAGAAATCATTATCTTACATTATAGTTTTATAGCTGTATATTTGATCTACTATTTTCAGAAATTAGTATTTATTAAGATAACATGAGCTCTCTTTCAGGCGCTATTTTTAATTGTAATGTTTTTGTTCTAAATAGCTGATTATACGTCACTAAATTGTATATATTTTCATATGTAAAATAATAAGCTAAACAATTTTATATTAGCTAAATGTCAAAACATATGAGCTTCGTAATATTTTACAAGTCAATATAACTATAATTAACTAAATGTAATAAATTCGAATAAATTAACATTGGTAATTTTGAAACTTAATTAAAATGAGTAGAGGATTAAGTTAAATTAAATAATCGAAATCATTGGACTAGGTTGAATTATCCGATTCACATTTCGAAATTCAGTCTAAAAAATTATGAAACGTTACAAGCTTAAAATAAATGACTTAATCCAGCTAAGCTTTAAATTGCTCACTACGGTTGATTGGTAATGACTATTACATGGATTAGTTTTAGATACACATCCTGATACTCATGGTGCTGTGATTTAAATACCTCCTCTCCCGACTTTCTGATCAGCTTTTTTTAATAGTTTGCTTTTATCAGCTAATTTTGGATAGTTTTCATTCATAATATCCATTTCTTTATATTTAAGCTTTTCTTGGCTTTACTATTCTTTAATATTTTTCCATATTGTAATATTTTTAACGTAATTCATTTTGTTAAGGCCAGAGTGAGCTGCTCTCCAAGTTTAATAGTTAATTAATAACTTGGAACATATTCAACAAAAATGACTTTAGAAAAATCTCCATTTTTTAACAATATTAAAGTTTCAAAATTCACTGCACCTAATATTAATTGCGATGTACCACAAGCATCATCTTTGTTTTCTTCAAGAGCCAAAAGATTAAGCATTTCTAAAAATAAGGAAAGTGAAGATATTGGAAACTATAATCAGTTGACCAGCCCTAATCCTGAGAAAAGCCAATTTAAAAATAATATTAAAAAAATGGTATAATATAAAATTAACATTTTAGATAACGCTTTAACAATATATTCTTTATTTAGGCAAATGGATCTTTACTTAGTAAGCTCAAGGTATGCAATAGTAATAACTCTGAAAGTATTAACTAACTAAAATTAAAATAGCCTGGCTCGAACAGTCGTACAAATTCAAGCGCGTCTTCAAACTATTCTAAATTCAAAAAGAAACCATCCCCTGATGTAAAAACAGTAGGTGAATTCGTTGAGCAGGAGCAAAATTTTTTACACGAGTTGACAAAATTTCATGAGGTAAATAATATTTATTGTATAAGCCATTTAATCTATCGATATTAACTCTGATATTCTAGAAATATCTTATGCCTATTATCAATCCAAGCAACGCAAGCCCAACTATAATTGCTACATATCAAGATCAATACCTCTTACTTTTAACACTTTCAGACTCGCTTGTAATAATGAAGCAGCATCATACATCTTTATGGTTTCAAATGAAAAGTTTAAATCCTAACGAAAACATTAACTACTCAGAGCAAGCTAGTTCAATCATATTGCAATGTGTACAAGATGTTGAGCCATTGTATAAAGATTATTGTCAAACTTTTTTTCAAACATATCAAGCATTTTGCTCTATAAGACCTCTGGTAAAAGCGACTACTAATATTAGCATTGGCGATAGATCCTTAAACGGACCACAATTATTCTTATACAGGCCACTCGATAGATTACTTTCATATAAAAAGCAAGTTGTTAAAATCGAAAAGAATTTGCAAGACCCAAGTGAATCAGAAGAGTCCAGTTCTGCAAACTCTACTATGTACCAAGAGAACGTAGCTGCTCCCTCATCCCAGGATCTCGAGCAACTATTGGAGTCATCTTATACTGAGCATAACGAGCTGGAAAAATTGAAGAGACTTGAAAAAATGCTGCAAGTTGCTGATAAATCAATTCTTCTTAGCGACCAGCATAGAAAAATTCTATTAGAAACAAAATTCTCGGTAGTGAGCTGTAAAATTGCATCAAGTCATAGTACAACCACATTAATTTCTCCAAAGAAAGTCCTCGGGTTTTTGTTAACAGATCGTCTTATACTTGTAACTAATGACTCGCGAGGAATCACTAAGCGAGATAAAATTCTAATCAATCTGGAGAGGGTAGATTTATTGGAAATTCAATCTCAGTCTCAGTGTATAGCGTTCTCATTACCAGGAACTATAGATATCACTTTGCTCTCTCCCAGCCAGGATTTAAGAAATCAATGGCTTGAAAATATCACTTTAGTTCAGCAGAACCAAAAAATGTTCTATTCTAAAGTAACATCTTTATCTACTTTAAAGTTTTCTCATATATATAGCCCTAAAACAGCTCCCCCAGGAGAATGCGAAGTTGACCAAACTGAGTCTCCTAGAATATCTACTGATTTTCCAATATCATCTGCTATGTGCCCGCCATTGTCAAATAATCCAGACAGTCTATCAACTACTTCAGATGATCAAACAGAGATTAGCGAGCCCACAACTCCAAAATTATCAAGAGCTTATCATCAAAAACATCATGAAAAACCCCATGTAAAGCCTCATGAAAAGCATAGTAAGAGGACAAGCTCTGCAGTAGTCCCTGAAGCTGAAAAAATAGATATTGAAGTTAGTGGTATCCCTTGCTATTTATCAAGGCCGTGTTTATTGTTTACTCAACATGGAGGCAATGGAGCCTGGACCTCGATGGGAAGCTGTATTGCAGAAATAAGGCGACAAGCAAATAGCGATACTAGCTATTTGTGTATTCGCTCGCATCCTTCTAAACATGTCATCGCTAGACTTCCAATTTTAGGAAAGTCACAGTTTATAGCTCAAATTACGGATGATGATATGGTTGAGATTCAAGTGAAAGGAAGTAACTTTTACAGGTTCAGCGAGGAAGACATTATGGAAGCAAAACAAATGATCAATATGATACACATGGAGCAAGGGAAAAATAGAGAATCTAGGCACGGCTATGGTGATAATGATCATATGCATAACAAGAGATACTCTATTAACTCAATAGGAACTGATTCTTCCTCAGGAAATGGGTATAGTAGAGGAAATAGTATAGATCAAACGTTCAGATATATAGAAAGTCCAAAACCAAGCTCAATTATAAGTAACGATAGCATGGAATCAGCAGGAACAGATCTTAGGATTTCTCTTACCCGATCATCATCAAGAAGAGCAGTGCCATCAACTCCTAGATCTGCAAGCTTAATGCCAAGAGAGCTTTCTCAACAGGCATCTATGACATCAGTAGTATCTCATCCAAGTCTACTTTCTAGCAACCTTCCAAAAGCATCAGTCACATCTACTTGTTTAATAAGCATACCATGCAAATTTTTCGCTCAAGATACAACAAACGGAGCTGGAGGAAAATGGATAAGAATAGGACACACTCAATTAAAGCTGTATAAAGAAACAAAAACCTATGAATTAAATGCGCCAATGGCATCAACTCGTCCAGCTCCTTCAAACTCTAGAAACGTAAAAAATTCAATCAAATTAGTTGTAGAAACTATAGAAAATCCTAGCAAGAATAAGCCATCGGTTAAAATGATTTCCTGTACTCACCATAGCTTGAGAGCTGAATTAAGTGGGAAACGAGGTATAAATCGCAAAATAGCTTTACTAGTAGAGGATAAAAATCACAGGATTAGGACATATATGGTTCAGGTAAAGGATAAGGGAATAGCCGATGAAATCATGTACTGGATAGTCCGGGTACCTCAGCAAGATGCTTCATACTCCTAAACTGTTTGAACCATTACTCACATTAATTATATAACCCATTCGCTAACATTATTCGATATACTCACTATATTACACATTCTTACTTATTAGTAACTTATTAAATTTTACTCTACACTCTCGCAGATACTCCATATAACGCTAGACATCTAATTTTATTATTGTTCACCTTTTTTTGTTTATAGTTTTTAATGATAATAATAAAATTTGATAATTATTTCAAAATTTAATTAATTTTTAAAACTTTAAACTTGTATCAGAGAAAATTTTTTTATTTAGATATAAAAATTTTAGCTAATTGTATCATAAAGCAACTCATTTATTTTGCCACATTTTTTGATTGTCATAAACTTCTTTTTTTAGCCTAAAACTTACATTCGTAAAAATTTCAAATCTGAATCAGCTCGATTTAAAATTAATTTTAAATTCAAACTTGTAACTTGGATTAAGTCTGGTTAGTTAGAATATTTATTAAAATAATCTTTCTATTGTTAAATGAGAAGTATTATTCCTATTCAAGTTCAATTAAAATAAAGTTGGTCATGCTTACTTGATATTTTTATTTTTGGTATAAATCAATCAATTTAAATAGAACGATGTGTCAAATATTGCCCTTATCTTTTGTAAGATATTATTTCACAGGTTAAAAATTCCAATCTTCTGCAAAAAGAAGATATAATAAGATATATATTTGTAAATTTTATATCATCATTTAGTCTTGTTTGATTATATTGAGTTGTCATTTAGGACAAGCTTTCTTAAGTGGCTTATTATCCTCCATAAATACCTAACTCAGCATATTGCTAACAGAAATAGAAAAATATTGACGCCCAAATAAAGCTGTAATTTATCATTATTTTAACTTTAACACTGAAAGATTCATTTTATAATATATAGCAATGAATATAAGATCACTGATATAAAACGATATATATAACTCTTCATTATATTTCTGATATAATTACGATGAACCCCTTGGAAGCTTAGATTAATTAACAATTGTTAAAAATTAATAAAATTTTACACAATTAATTAAAAACCTTCTAATTGTGTGATAAATTAACAGTCGTATATGGAAACTTGGAGCCTGTAAGAAGCATAATTAAGCTAGTTGGTACAAAAGTGAGATATAGAATATACTTATCAGCGTATATATATTATGAACTTAATGAATATTAAATGATATCAAAGATTAATTAATAGTATTTTTCAAAAAAAATGATTCAATAAAGTTTATAACTGAAACCAAAGCATACCATGTAAAATGCCATCCTAAGAGTATAAAAGGAATGGATTCATCAACTAAGTAAACATTTTAATTAAAATAATGTTAAATCAAAACATTTACTATTGTGCATGCTTAGTGTTCTCATTATTTAACTCTCCTGTTCTCAAGCTACTACCTGGTACTTCTAAGCTTAATGGCTATTATGGTAAGATAACCAAGATACACAGCTATTATATTTACTGATTTTAACAATATAGGGGGATTTGCTGAAGGATTCGAGAACTGGGCTAAAATAAACGGTAAACTCGGATTTTTTATAATGGAATTAGCTAATCCTATTGTTATTATCTCCATGAGGGTTTTAGCTAGCTCTTTAGAAAATGAGCTGCCTGAGGAGGTTCTAGACCAAAAAGATCTCATGTTTTGTCTTTGGGTATTCCACTACTTTTATCGGGCCATTGTATATCCTTTGAGAAGCTCTTCAAGATCTAATATCAGTATTTTTTTAGTTGTAAGTGCCATTTTATTCAATGTATTAAACAGCTACATAAATGGGTATGCTCTTTACTTTTTCAACTATCAGCAACCTGTTGATGCTATTCAATTTTACTTTGGAGTATTTTTATTTGTAAATGGGTGGTTTGGCAACTTAATTCATGATAACTATTTACTTAAGCTTAGAGAAATCTGCGATAATATGAAACTGCACAACCACTCTGAGGCAACAATAATCAAGTTCCACCCAGAAATTACGAAAGATGACTTTTTTAAAACTGATGAGGGAAGAGTATATATTCTCCCCAAGAAATACTTGTTCAAATATATTACGAGTCCAAACTACTTCTGTGAGACTTTGGAATGGCTTGGACTCTTTATTGCTACACCAAGTATTGCCTCGTTTCTATTTTTCATGAACACATTTTTAACATTAGCTGACAAAGCTAAACACTCTAACCGCTGGTATAGAAAAAAGTTTAGTACTTATGACCGCAAGGCCATTATTCCTTTCCTTTATTAAACTCAATTTAAAATTTATTATTTTTACTGTTTTTACAGCTATAATATTATACTAATTAAACTTTAAACTATATAGACCTGCATTTCACAAAAATAAAAAATAAAATTTTAGACTAGAATCCCATAATATATTAAAGTAGAAGTGAATAAACAAAATCTGATATAAATTAGACTGATTCAATATAAATTGAAAACTAAAGCAATAAATAATAATTTTAAAAAATCTTAATTTAGCTAATTTGATTAATTAAGTTTAACATATTTGTTTATACTATAATAGTTAATTTGATAATTATTACAAAATGGACGGATTTTTAAAAGAAAAGTCCGTTTTTACTACCTCTGCAAGTTTAATCGATAGTTTAGACAAAAGAATGCTCGTTATGCTCAGAGATGGAAGGAAGCTATTGGGAGTTTTGAGAAGTTATGACCAGTTTGCTAACTTAGTCCTACAAGATACCATAGAAAGAGTATATATTGGCGATGCCTACGGAGATATTGTTAGAGGCGTATATATTGTCAGAGGTGAAAATGTAGTTTTAATGGGGGAAATTGACGAAGATATTGAAGAGGACTTGCCCTTGAGAAAAGTCCCCATAGAAGAAATTCTTCACGTTCAAAAAATGGATCATGATATGAGACTTAAATCCGAAAAAGCTAGAAATAAGATTCTATTCAGTAAAGGATTTAGCGTAGACTTTGAAAAGAACGACTTCTATTAAATGTTTTTTATATAAAAATCAAACTTGTATATTTTTTCAATTTATATTGTAGTTTAAATCACTTTAAATTTACTAATTCATTCAATTAAAATCATATTACTAAGCAAACAATATAAAAGTTGTAATTAAAACTAACTTGAAAAAGCAGTACAATGAAAAATATTGGTTTGTAATATATCAATTATTTTAATAAAGAGTATAAGGTATAGATTTGGCAATTAACAGTCTTCTTCAAAGATTATTGCTTATCCCTAAATAAAAATATTAATAATTAGCTAATATTAATTAATTGATCGCTTACCAGCTGTGCATTAAGCAATTTTGAAGAGAGACTAAAGCGTGATACTTAACATCATGATTCTCATGAGTCATAAGCTCCATGATACGTCTTTTACCTCCTAGCTCTTCAATTAACCTATTTAATCATGTTAGCTGTGCAAATTGAATTATTTTTATCAAATTACGATTTTCCCTTGGGACTGTATTGAACATATTGGCCAATATCATGAGCAGCTACAGACAAGTAGAGAGGATCGTTGGAAGTATTCAAAATATTGATTAAAATGCTAAGAATAAAGATTAGTAAAAGATCATAATAAAATATATTTAAAACCAACTTTAGCAATTCGTTATTCTCATCCTCTAACTTGCTAGCATTTTCCTTCCAGAAGTGAGGAGAGTTGTGAGGAGGAGACCACTCTAAGATTCCTGATTCCAACTCAGCTCTGTATTCGTCCCAAGTGGTTAAATCTTGGCAAGCAGCTTCCAAGTTCTCCTTTAAGTATTCTAAATCTTCAACAATTTCTTCATCTGTCCATTTTCTTTGACTTAAAGTATCGCTTAATTGATGGATTTTAAAGTTTAATAAGTATTGAATGTTAACATCAGGAGATCTTTCTAATAAGTTCTAAATTAAAAATTGAGAATTGGACCAGTTAAGAAGAGTTTTTAGAAAAAAGTTACCTTAAAAGTGCCTACAATTACTCTAACAATCTTTTCCTTAACAGTACTCTTGGCGATATTTGAGAGAATAGGAAGAATGTTGAATTTAAATTGGATCTCGTTGGCAATTTTAGTTTGGAAAGTTAGAATCCAAATACAGAATAAAATTTGGTATTGTATTTGGGGATTTAACTGGTCTGACTTTAATAAATTAATTAAGCCTGAAATACCTTGAGAGTGGCTATAGAATTGGAAGCGATAGCTTACATTCTTGAGAAGAGACTGGAGGATTTGAACTGTGATATCTGCAACGTTGGGGGTTTTACTGGATAATTGAAGTACTAAACTATCTAAGAAAGGCTGTAAAGCAGGTGAATAGACTTCTTCGCTAGTGCTAAATTTAATAATTATTAATACACGGTAAAAATAATAGAATTTAACAGCTTACGAAATTAAAGCAGTCAAAATTTTTTCGGCTTTTAATGCTAAAAAGTCATCATCTTTATGTAAACACCTAAAAACTGAGTTAATAAAATATATCATAAAATATTAATAAGTGATATACTTTAAGAATGGCTCGATAGGGTAGCCTTGGCGAGAATTTTTTAAATTTTGAATAATTTTAATATTTTCAGGATTAGCTAAATAAAAGTAAATAAAATTTAAAAGAAAATACATTACTATAAATTTACCATCTAAAATATCATCGATTAAAACTAAAATATATTGAAGAGTGTCAACCCTAACTAATTTGTTTAATAAGTCTAAGAGCAATAGCAAATAAGTTTCTGATACCTAAAAAGAAGATTAATTATACTTAATTTAAATAAATTTTATATTTACAGGCTCAGATTCTTGATTATCAGACTTGTTGGGAGTATAGTTAGTCTCAAAAGTTCTAAGTAAATCAAGTTCACTCTCAGTAATTAATGAAGCTTTTTGATAACCCTAAAAGCTGAATGAGTAAATTATACTTGTATGCAGTGATTCAAGTTACCTCCCAGGACATGGGACGCTCTCTGATATTCAATGTTAACTCATCGAAGAAGGGATTGACGACGTAAGCTAAAGGTACACTCATACTACGATTTAATAAAATAAAGCTATTTGAATTATAAAAAAGTTATTAAATGGATTAAAATCAAGTTAAACAGAGTAAAAGAGAGTTGAATAAATGGAATTTGCTTTATATGACGCAAAAAAGTTTTTGCTATATTAATTGTGACAACAATTTTTGATTAAAATTGAAAAAAGGCAAATTCAAATTCAACCTTTAATACTGTTATTCTTAAATATATAGGAGACAAATTAAAGGGAAAATATAATACTTTTATAGAGGTAATTTATTTATGATCGAATAAATTGAAAAATCAGCAATTGATAAAGAGAAGTTGAAAGGTATATATAATGAAAAAGGCTTAATAAAAATTAATATTGAACTCAATTAAGTAATATCCAATATTAGTCTAATCTTTGTGGGTTTCAATAAATACAGTCATCTTATTTGTTGATATAGTCTTCAAAGTATGGATCTATAAAAGCTTGGTTAGAAATAATTTTGTAAAAAATAACTTGATACTTACGTAATAGAGCTTGCTCTGCACTTATTCTTCTATCTGGGTGATATTCAACCATCTTGGTGAGTAAGTCAATTCCCATTACATCAAGTTTAGGAATAAGGGTGGCGAGACTAACGGGGGGATAGTGAGGCATGGGTTGGAAATCTGGCAAGTCTACAATTTCAGGCCAAGTTGTAGGTGTTGGAGTACCCAAAATCTTGTAAATCCTATGTAATTGGTCCTTCACTGAGGTTCCAGGGAAGAGTGGCCTTCCGGTAGCCATTTCAGCAAAAATACAGCCGGCAGACCAGATATCAATTGAGGTAGAATAGTGGCGTGAGCCCATCAATACGTCTGGAGCTCTATACCAGAGGGTGACAACTTCATGACTGTAACTTCTTACTGGAATACCAAAGGCTCTAGCTAAACCGAAATCTCCCAATTTTAGTTCTCCTTTCTTATTAATTAACAAATTTTGCGGCTTCAAATCCTATTTAATAATGAAATTAGTACAGTTTAAAATAAAAATAAACTAATTTACTCTATGCAAGACTCTGTTTTTGTGGCAAAAGTTAATTCCTTTTAATAATTGGAACATTAACATTTTGATAGTACTGGGGTCTAAGTCGCCATTATAAGCGTCTAAAAACTTTTTTAAATCTGAATCCATATATTCGAACACTAAAATTAATTTTTTATCTGTGTGTAAAACGTCGTATAAGCTAGAATAAAAATATTAGTAAAAATAATACTGTTATGCGCAATTTCTAGTTACCAAACAATATGAGGATTTTTAAGCTCTTTTAAGAGGGCAATTTCTCTAATAGCAGTACAAGGAACCTAGATTAAATGTAAATAACATAGCAATTTAAAGGAAATCTATAGTTTACTCCTTCCTCTTCGTTGTCCAATCTAATTCTCTTTAAAGCTACAACTTGACCATTTTCCCTATTTTGAGCCTTGTATACAATACCATAAGTACCTAATTAGCTATTTAATAAAAATTCTATATACATTCTTTTCTATACTATACCTTCTCCGAGCTTTTCTATTTTCTACTCATGGAATATATTAATAAAATAGTGCTTTTACATTTATTAAAGTTGTTTACCTGATACTTTTCCATATTAAAAATTTAATTAAAATTATAAAATAACAAAAGTAGATACTATTAATAATACAAACTAATCAAGTTAAAATTGCTGTTTTTTGATTATTATTTTTAGTTGTTTGAGAAAATTGGAATAAAAACAATAATTCTGATCAACAACCTTAGTTTATATATAATAACTGGTAAATTATTGTGAAACTCAATTTTATCTAGTTGTTTTTATTGACTAATTGAACCGTATAAATTGCAAATGTAACTATGATTGATTTGATGTAATGAATAAATAAAAATATTACTAAAGCATATCGGATTAAAATATAATTAGTAATAATGATGCTTAAGTTACTATTAATGATATCTTTAGTAATCCATTTATCAAATAGAAAACTTAATTCTAAATAGTTCATAAAATAACTAACACAAAAAAACTAAACATTGTCCCATAATAGTGAAATTTAAAAAATAGTATAAAAAATCTAAACCTAGTTGTTTAATATAAACAAATTATAAAAAGGAATTTTAATTGAAAATATAGAAATAGTATTATAATAATAATGGATTTATCAGACTTTTTACCTAAGAAATTTAAATCAAGCTCAGATTCTAAAGATAAGAATGAAAGTAGCTCAAAGAATAAACTTACGAAAGATAATATTGACTTGAACGCTTTTCTCCCAACTGAATTTGGGAAAAAAAAATCCGAAAAGAAATACTATAATAAGAAATATGAGAATAATTTAGATACCCAATCTGCTAATAGCGCTAAAGAAGATATTTCAAGCTCGAGTAAAATTAACTCAGAAACTAGAGAAGAAGAAAAAATAGAACATAGCCAAGCCCAAGAAACAACATTTCCAAGAAATAATATAGCATCTCAAAAACCAGATAATTCAAATTCCGACGATGAAACTGATGAAGATGATTATGATCCTTTAGAAGATTTCGAACCTTTACCAATAACAAATATGGCTAAACTGGCAAGCGGAAGTAAAGCAATTTCAGCAATGGCAATTGATCCATCAGGATCAAGAATGATAACAGGAGATTACGCATACGATTTAAAATTCTATGATTTTAATGGCATGGACTCCACTTTAAGGCCTTTTAAAGAAATAGAACCTTCTGAAGGGAATCGAATTAAAGACTTGAAATTTTCACTTTCTGGTGGTCATATTTTATTAGCACCTGGAAATTCACAAGCAAAAATATTGGACAGGGATGGAAAAGAAGTTGAGCAGTGTATTAAGGGTGATATGTATTTGAGGGATTTAAAACTGACTATGGGGCATATTGGAGAGTTAACTTGCTGCCAATGGCATCCAACTGATCATTACACATATCTAACTGCTTCAGAAGATGGCACAGTTAGAGTTTGGGAAGTTGAGTCTCCAAGAAAGCAAAAAAGCATTATTATAATTAAATCAGGCCCTAGAGCCCAGCGTTCAGTTGTAACCGCTGCTTCATTTTCTCAAGATGGTAAATATATTGCTGCCGCTTCAAGAGATGGTGCTTTAGCACTTTGGCCCAGTAATGGACCCTTCATATCCCCTTCTCACAAGTTAGAAAAAGCTCATGAGCAAAACACAGATACTAGTCACATTTTATTTTCCCAAATGGAACATAATCTATATACTCGAGGCGGGGACGGCACAGTAAAGCTTTGGGATATTAGAAATTTCAAATCTCCAGTTTTAAGGGCATCAAATCTTCCCACTAATTACAGCGAAACTAATCTTATTTTTAGCCCTGACGAGAAACTAATCGTTACTGGTAGCTCAGGACTAAAAGCTGGTGAGCCTGGTCGTCTAAATTTCCTGGATAAAACTTCATTAGAAATTGTTAAGTCATTTGAAGTTGGGTCAAGCAGTGTAATCAAATCTTTTTGGCATCCTACTCTTAATCAAATTGCCACTGGTAGCGGTGATGGTTCATTAAACCTATTTTATGACCCTGAGCATAGTAAGAAAGGTGCACTTCTTTGTGTTAATCGTCAACCTCGTAAAATCCAAGTTGATGAAATTTCATATGATCCTTATATCATCACTCCTGATGATGATAAAGAAATCGTCGAACTTCCAAAGAGAGTCAAAACAAAGAAAAGAAGCGATCCTGTTGCTTCTCAAAGACCCGATTTGCCTGTTAATGGCCAAGGCCATGGTGGTCGTGTAGGAACGAACTACACTAATTTCATGATGAAGCACTTGATGAAAGATAACACTCGCTTTGAAGATCCCAGAGAGGCTATTCTCAGACATGCAAAGGCAGCTGAAGAAAATCCATTCTGGGTAGCACCTGCTTATCAGCAAACTCAGCCTAAAGCTCTATTTAACGAAAATGAAGAACAGGAGCCTAAAAAAGAAAGAAAAACTGGCGACAATTCCGAAAAATCTGCATAATCAGCTGTATAAATAATAAAAACTCTGCAAAACTTATTATATTTTTATATGGTCAAAGTTTTGAAAAATGAGATAAATACCCTTTTAAATTTAAGCTATATTTCAAACTATTTTGATAGGGAACAAATTGCCTTATTCTAACTCATTTCCTCAAAACTTTACCCATAATACCGAATATATCCAAATTGAATGAATTATATTGATTGATTTATTTTGAAAATCACTGCAGCTTACTTTTAATATATTTTCTGAAGCTGATAGCGTACTTTATCAAAAATATAGACAAGAAGCGCACATATGTCAATCTCAATCTCCTTTTCCTTAAGCAATAGAGACAGAAATAGGCTGTATCAACTATGAGAGCGTATTTTAAAATCCACTAAATTAAGCACCAACTGTTACAAAATAAACTTGATAGTTTAGCTTAATTAAAAATTTATTTGGATAAGATTAAATTGCTATTGTTAAAATATATTTATATTGCTTCTCCATTTAATAGCATGCATTAAAAGTGTTAATCATACTTATAACACAAGCGACCCTTATAATATGATGTTAAATAATGATGAACAGATAATAGCAATGCAAAAATAATAAAATTAATAAAAATTAATAATTCGTTGGGGAAACTGCGGGTTAAAGAGATTATAATTGATAAGGGAAATTTAGCTCATTGTCACAACTAAATGAGAATTAATTGCTAGGAAACGGTAGTTCGATTCATTTTGTTCCACAAAGAATCTGATTGGCTTAGGCTACCAGTCAGATGATATTTAAGTTCTTTATTTTTTTTCTCTCCCATTTACTTTTGGACTTGGTCATTTTTATAATTTCCACAATAGGGAATAGGATTATCAAACGTCGATAAAAATCTAATTTTAAGCGTTATTAATCTAAGTTGGATTGATACGATACAGCCGTGATAATTATTCCTTTTGGCTTGTTGCATAATAAAATCAAAAGAGAGTTAGATTGAAGTAAAAACCTGTTGGGCTGATGAAGCTATATGAATAACAAATACAAGTAAAATAAATAATACCTATATAAAGACTAGCGATCAAATAAAATTATGCGAACATAGGTGCAGCCAATCAATAATTAAATTTTAAGGATTTGTTGGCTAACAGGGGAGCGAGTTTTGCTAAATTTGGGTAAAAATTTAATGTACAGAATACTCTGTTATTCATGTTTCCACACCCGCATCTATAACAGGATTTTTATATGATTTTATTGTTTGTTTTGAATTTAAACGTCTGTTCATACTTGTTGTGGAGCTGTGATCATCCATGAGTCACTGTAAATATTCAATTGCACAAGCTAAAATGAGGTAATACATATGTAGTAAAAATCAATTTCTGGATATTTAAAATCTGCAAATAAAGGGTTAATATAAAATGGCTAATGATCTCTAATCTTACATTTTTTAACTGACATCTACGCTTAAATTCAATAACTTTTAGCTAATATTATTGTTTTGATAAATTTAACACTACTTCACTTAATTACCTATACTTTCGTTCCTAAACCGTAATAAGCAACTTAAGCGGGGAATTTTATACTAGTTTTACTCTTTTATTATTGTTGTTGTATTTTTATTCAAGTCGCCATTGTTTTTTCGTCCTAATTTATATAAAAACATCTCTCATAGTCTCTAGTTTTGTTTATATTCACTAAAAATGACCACAACTGCTGTAACACCTTTGTTCAGAAGTAACTCTACTTTCTCCACAATGAAAGAAAAAAGTTTAAAATCTAAAAGTCATATGGAAATCGATATATCGAGTCCAGGAATTCTTACAATCAATTCCATGCCTTGCTCGCCTTTAAATATCTATAGTAACGACAGCCAGGATAGCCAGGACTCAGAAAGTTCTTCAGATTACTGCTCGGCCAAATCTAGTCCAAGTCTAACACCTTACGAATTACAACAAGAAGACTATTTTAGCAACTCTGACTTTACCCCTGAGCAGTTAAAAGCTCTCCACCGCTGGTGTTTTGCTTTTTGTGTAGTAAGATTTGATTTAGAAACTGGTCAAGCTTTGGATAGAATAGTCCCAGATTTTCCTTTAAGTGATAGCGAAAAAAATAATTTAAGTTTTTCGGCTTTTCCAGATACAAGAGTATTTGAAAGTGGCGATATGGTGTATCAATTCCGTATTAGAAATAATAACGCAGATGCAGATATTAAAACCGACGGCTTTTACTATTGTTACACATATTTCAAGCAAAAGAAAGATAGCAGAATTAGAAGAGGATATTATCAGGTAAAAATAGCTATATTTAAAATATATTTAAATTTACTAATGATATATTCTAGAAATCTCTAGTTTTAATTACTCCTTTACCTTTTTCTACAACTGTCGGTTTATTCACTTCAATTATTAGAACTGTTGGCTCAAAATACTTTGAATTAGATTACAAACAAACTGACTCTAATTCTCCAAATCGCACAGCAGATATTTATTTAGATTCTGTATTGAGAAATATAGCTCAGTGGCCAGATTTCGAATTCTCTAAAAGTTTAGAGTTGCCCTTGTCTGGAAAAGTTTTAAGAGTTGAAACTCCAGATTCCAACAAACCTTCTTTACAGCTATTAGAAACCAGTCAGTTATCAGCTAACTCGTGTGAAGTGAGTGGCCAAGCTGAAATGGATATTCCCATTATGGCATCTGTTCCAGATATCGGCGCTCCTGGTCTACTCTTTCACTGGTGGGATAAATTGGAAGAGCTCTGGTCTATTTGGGAGCTTATGTTACTTGGAGAACCTCTAGTTGTTATGGGCCCAGATCCATCAACCTGTTCTCAAGTGATCACAGAGCTTTTAGACCTCATTAAGCCTATACCGTATTGCGGTGATTATAGACCATACATAACTATTCAGGATCCCGATTTCAAGAGCTTTGCATCTAGAAATAGAGTTCCTCCAAATACCATAATTGGAGTAACTAATCCTCATTTTTCAGACGCTTTGGCTCATTGGCCTCACTGGATTCAAGTTGGAACAGGTCAACCTGCTGTTTCTAACGGTTCAAAACGCCATCGCCATCGTGTAAATCATTCAAACCCATTCGCCGCATTTAATACCAATTCTAGATCTACAACTCCAAATGGAGGACTAAAGCAAGGTATTTACACTTCCAGAAAATCTTGTTTAATCCATGATTCTGCTGCTATTCGCAACTTAACATCTGCCTTGCTACAAGGAGATAGATCGGCTACTATTTTAAACAATAGATTGAGAAGATACTTTGGCGAATTAACTCAAAAATTCTTACTTCCTTTGAATCGCTATATGACAACTTTGTATCCTAGTCAAATTTCATGGAACTTAAATAGCTCAGTCCCAATCATGAACCCTTTAAGCCTGACGACTTCTTGAAATATTTATCCAGCCAAACTAAGACAGTATTCGGCACTAGCAAATCTGATTGGAATATAGAGCTTTACAAGCAATTCTTAAAATCAGGAAATTTTGCTACTTGGCTACATCAAACTCTAGAGTCTTGTGAACTTCAGCTCAAATTACGTTATATTCAACACTTATGCACTGTAAATATTCAAGAATGGGTTAAGAATAAGCAAGAAATAGAAATTGTTGATGTTATCATGAAATTGAAAGATAGACTGAGAGAAATTGAAAACTCAAACTATTTCAATACATCTAACGACACATGTATTAAGCAGCTAAAGAGTCAATTAGAGTGCTTAGTTGGCTACTTACCAAACGATTTACAAGGTTTCCTTTAAAATCAAAATTTGTAAAAAAAACTCACATTTATTTAATCGTATATACTACTAATAATCATTCTTTTCAATCAGCATCCCTTAATAATAATAATAATATTCTAATTAATCTAATTTATCATAATAATAATAAAAACATGAGCTAGTCTCTATTAATATAATAACTATTTGATTTATATAACTCTATTCTATATAATATGCTGCTATTAGTTATCTAAAAATAATTATGATTATTGAATTGAATAGCTAAATAGATAACATTTATTATTTATAATATATTTATTAACCATAGTTAACGGATTTTATAATACTACTCTCATCAATCTCTACACATAATCGATCCTCCACATAGTCGCAAGTGTATGCGTACCCAGGTTTAATTACTCTACGATTCTCAGGCAAGTCACTCTCATAGACCTAAATATAAAATATAATATTAATAAGGATATTAATTAAAACTTAATAAAAACATACGTGGTTATCTGTTCTTTGGAAATTATCTTCTTGACCAACTTCGATTAATGTTTTACCAACTAAGTGCTTATAATCATTTTCTGATGTCATTTTTAATACCAATTATCAAGTTTTATGTGAATAAGAAATTCTATATAAAAGTGCTTGAAAATTAGTTTATATAGACTTAATATCCTCATTGACGTCATTATTACTATTTAGATTAAAATGGAAGTTGCTTATTGGTAAATTAGTATTGCTTGTATCCTCAATTGTTAAAATGAGGTAGCTTATCAAGCCAAAACATAAAAATACTTGTAACTGAAACCACCAAAGTTTTACGCAGACCTAGTAGATACTTCTCTAAGCATTCGCTGTATTTCAAGTTATTTTTAGAAAATAGTGGTTATATTATCTTGAAATTGTCATAAGCTATTATCACTTGATGCTATGAAACAATCGAAAGTATCATCGAATTAAAACATATTGCAGATTTTACGCAGCTGGTATTTTAAACTATTTATATTTCTTTTTTGCACCAAAATTTGATAATTTAAAAACTAAAAAGCTAAAAATCTAGAACAATGTTAATTATATGCTATTTTAAGTTAACTCTTGTTTATTCTATATATCAGCTTCCCTCTCACAAGTTTTAATCAAGCACTAATTAAATACTAATAAAGAAAATAAGATAATATGCATATTCTTGCTAAATTTTCAAACTTATCCATTCAGATACATCCTATAAAAATAACTGCTAATACAGCTTTTATAAATGAGTAGTTTAATGACTGTGCCCGATTTAGCACTAGATATCATTGGATATATAGCAATATAGACAATATTATAATTCTAAATCCATGCCTCTCATATAACACATTTTTAAAATCAGCAATTGTCAAATTTTTGTGACCTGCAAATTAAAGTTATTAAATTTTAAATATTTGTGATGTTATCTAGATCATATTAAATGAATGAAATTTGTGCTATCAACGAGTAAAATTGAAACTTTAATTTTATGGCCAAAAGAGATTTCTAATTCTAATAATAATAGCCAAATATCATTGTAAAATGAAGTCAAGTAAATGGCGAAAGCTCATATTGTCCATAATTCGCTTCTTTCTAATGTTATAAAAACGAATGTATTAAATCTAATATAGCTTCAATATCAATAAACAAAGTTAATTATCAATAGCTTAAGTTATTACTATATTGAAAAAACTATAATGAATAACTAAAATTAGCACAACAAATAAAACTAATAAAGCTAGTAAATAAGATAAAATTATAACTGAAGGAATCCTATAAATATCGGGGTTAAGAGATAAGCTGGTGCAAATTATATAGAATTTGGATTCAAATATACAACTTCTTACTTTAAAGCTATGATAAAAGAAATGTAAATGTATGTTAATTAAATATTCTAGCAGTTTATGTATTAAATAATGTATAATCAACTAGAGTAGTTTGTAAGCTACTGCTTAAGAAAACGCGTTTTAAATCAAAGGCATCAAAAAGTTATCACTTATTTAAATGCGCATACTTACTATTGATTATAATTCTATTAGCATTCACTTAATAATATATATACCTTATTAAATATTTTTTAAATGTGCAGCTAAAATATTAAAGAATCTTTATATCAGTATTACTTTGTATAAATTATTAATATTAACTTTTATCTAATATAGTGATGCTAAAACGATCTAAAGCAAAATGTAAAGTATTAATTATTTTAATATTGCAAATCAAAGACTATCTTAACGAAAAAATTTATCATAATAAAATAGACTTTAGCCAATATCTTCTGGTACAATAGTTATTAAGCTAGATTTATTACAATTCAGTCCTACAACCCGTATATTGTATTAAGACCCTGTGATAGGGAATAGAATAAGTTATAAGATACTATTATATTAATATCGCTAGTTCTCAATATCATTTATTAGCCATTCATAACTGCTCTAATAACGTTGTTCTCATCAACTCCTATGCGTAAACGTTCCTCCCTAAACTCACAAGTGTAACAATTATCAGGTTTCTCTACTCTACTAGGTTCAGGTAATTCGCTCTCTAAAACCTAAATATAAAAGTATAAATATTAATATAAATATTAATTAAAGCTATATAAAATACATACGTGGTCATCTGTTCTTTGAAATCCAGCTTCTTTGTCAGCTTCGATTAATGTTTTGCCTACTAAGTGTTGATAATTATCTGCTGATGTCATTTTAATTAGTTAATTTTTAAATTTTTGTAAAATAGTTTAATCTTTACAAGGAACTAAGATTAGTTTATATAATACTTATTTCCTCAACTGACGTCATCGTTACAATTTAAATCAAAGTGGAAGTTACCTATTGGCACAATTAGCATTACTTGTATCCTCAATTATTAAATGAAATAGCTTAAAAAGTCATGACATAAAATTACTCGCAATTTAAACTATCAAAGTTTTGCGCAACATAAAATATACTATACTAAAACGATAATACTATAGTTTATTATTTATTTTACCATTGCAAACTGAGGGTTGGTTTAATAAACTTATCATTTATAATAAACACTAACTTTCTTTTTCTGATATAATCATTTTTGAATTAAATTTATTTTATTTCAGTCATACA
>KQ964437.1:184544-194973 GCA_001566745.1 Conidiobolus coronatus NRRL 28638
GATTTATTGTGGCTATTTGCTAGTTAAATTTAATGTAGTTGGTTCTATTAAGAATTAATGTGGGATTGGTGGTGAGATCATCATTATTCAATTTATTGAATGTTGTTTTGTCCCACTAATGTTAAATGTAAATTTATTGATTATTTAAAGCATTGATCAAATGCAAAAAATCAGTACGAAATAAGTTTAATAAGATTTATCTAATAAGAATAAGAGATACTAATAATAAATGGTAAATAATACTCATAAAATGATCTCTAAATAAAATAATATTGAATTATAAATTAAAATATAGACAGAAATTAGACTAAGCTGCAAAGATATAATCGAAGGAGGTAAACATCACCGCATATTATCAATACATTTCAATATTAAATATTCATAGCTCATTCCGATGCTATTTGGTCCTTAAAAATTGTTAACAAAACCCTCATAACTGGCTCAGTAGATCAAACCATAAAAACTTGGTAAACTTGAATAGCAAGAATATTTATATAAACTAACTTTTATGTTAGGGATTTAGAAACTAATTTATCACAAAACTTTCCCGAAGTACATCAGTTAGGAGTTGTCAGTTTAGATGCTAATGAGTCAGGTAATTAAATAATGTTTTGGTTTTACAATTGGTGCTGACATGGTGGAGTATAGTTGCTTGTTCATTATCATTAGATGGTTTATTAGCTAAATTCGATTTACAAACTCGTGAACTTTTAATTTCTAAATCTATTGAATCAGGTAAAACTTATACCATAGCGTTATTTATGATGTATTAATTTTGGTTATAATAGGATGGAAATGTAGATTAAACCCTAGTGGTACAGTTATTGCTGTAGGGTGTCAAAATGGTCAAATTTTAATGTTAAACGCTGAAACTTTAGATCAATTATTTAATGTTAGTACTTTTGGAGGGTGTATCATGTCTTTAACATTTGTAAGTCAAAATTAACTTATTATTGGCTTTATATTAACTGTTTATTATTAGAGTAAATCAGGTATTTACTTCGCTGTAGGTACCTATTCTGGGGAAGTTTACGTTTTTGAATCCGAGTCAGGAAGATTATTTAGAAAGTTTCAATGTAAAAAACGCTCAAACTCTCTATTAAACGCCACTAACCAAAATTATTATAGCTCATTCCATGCCAGTCCGCTCTGTAGCTTTCACTGATGACGACTTAATGCTCTACTCCGGATCCGACGACTCCAGAATCAACCTCTTCAACGTATCTCACGGCCATCTAACAGCCACATTTACCGGTCATACATCTTGGGTAACTTCAGTAGTCCCTCATCCTTACGAACCCCTTCTTGCCTCTTCCTCTACAGATGGAACTGTGAGAATTTGGGATTTAAATACTAAAAACTGTCAAGATATTTTCGATCATCAAAAGGACCCAGTATGGGATTTGAGTTGGTGTACTGAATTAAATTATCTTTGCTCTGTTACGGAGCAAGGAGGGTTAAGAGTATTTCAACTTTTAAATTAATAAGAATAAATCTAAATTAAAAAGATCAATTGGTTAATATCATATTGTAATGATTTCATGCTTGGTTTCGAGCTTTTATAGTCATATCAAGTGTAAATTAATTATTAGACTAATTAATACACAATAATAACGTAGTATTGTAAATTAAATTAAAATTCAATAACGAATTTCTATCTAATATTACATACTATCTTTTAATGCTATATTAATTGTAATCTAATTAAATCATTTAGATTTTCAGTAATATCCAAGTTTAATCACACTATATTGTAAATATTAAGATATTTTGTTAATTTTTGTTACCTTTTCATTTTATCATTTTATTTAAGTTTTTATGAGTTTGGTCACTATTTTTTTAATCTAATTAATCTCACTGAAAATTATTATGGGTTAAGTAATATTGAATATAATAATGTACGCAGCTATATAAATAAAAAGTGATAAAAAACTAAACTAATATGATGATAGTAATAAAGTAAATACATGGTATAAAATTAATAATTTTTTAATAAACCAAAAACAAAAAGCCAAATTAAACAGCTCTTCTAAAAGTTCTTCCAGTAGCTGTCTTCTTTTCCTTATCTCCCTTTTCAGGCTTTGCCCTAGTTAATACCTTCAAGAATTCAGAAACTCTAGATCTCATTCTAGAATGCATATAAGCTTTACTACACTTAATATGATAGTGTAAATAATCTCTGAATAATTGAATTAAATTAATTGTTTTTTCTTCATTCTCAGGGGTTTGATAATGTCTAGGTTCTATTACAAAGGTGACGTAGCCAATATCTTTGCCTTCGATTAATCCTTCGGCGCCTTTAAGTTCACCTGGAGGGTCGCGAGAACTGTAAATTACTTGAGGGGCGTTTTGGATGGCAGGTTGACGGCGAGCATCAACGAATTCCTGGAGAATATTAGTAAAAAATTAAACAAATAACATATACAGAGGCTTACTTGTAAGAAAACTTTACCAAATACACGGTCCATTTCTTCCTTAAAAGTAATAGTAAAAATAACTGTGACTCTGTCAGCTTGAGAGTGAACGTAAATAGCTTCACCTTCTCTGTAGTTGACAACCATAGGAGGGTTATTCACTTGTCCAGCGATTTGGTTCTTAAAAGCTAAAACAAATGGAGCAGCTAAAGCATTGCGCTTTAATTGACCAATTTCTTTCAACAAATCATCAGTATCAGAGGGTAAATTGTTTAAGTCAAACTTTAAAGTAACATCAAATTGTTGTTCTGGGGTATCGAGTAAATAGTCGTTGTATTTTGACTTTAAGAGACTATCTACGTCATAAGACTTTAATTGATGGAAACAGGACCATCTCATGCTGAGTAGGACTTCATCTTCAGTTTCTGGAGTACTAATTTGGTAAGCGACTCCGTCGAAATCAACTAGATTGTGAAAGGTTTTTTCGCGTTTTTCACTACAAATAAAAAAAATAAATTAGTATTCTAAGATGAATATGATGTATTTTATTCTATATTACGCTTTAAAAATTCTACTTAAAGTATCTTGTAATAATTGATTATTAGATTCTAATAAAATCATTTTTGATTAATTTTTATAATAATAGTAATTTTTAAACTTTTTATTATACTGTGATGTGAGTGAATAATTGAATTTAATATACAATTTTATTAATTCTAAATTTAATTATGGTTTTTGAGTGATGAGGGATGAGTGTGACTTTAACAAGTTGAAATTTGTTAATTTGAATAATTTTAGCAAGTTGATTTAGAGATAATTTATTGTGAGTAATTTTGGCAAGTGTATATTTGTTGCCAAGATTGGATTATTATTATTAATGGTGATATTATAATAGTGTGTTACTTTCCATTTCATTCAAGATTTTCAACTTATTTTTATATACAACTAACAAATAAAAAGCGCTAAGCATTAAGTTATTATTGTATTTAATCTATGATTTGCAATTAATTCAATAGTTTATATACTGAATCTTGGTTTCCTTTACTATTTCTTTTTCTTTTAGTATTATTGTCTTTTATCAATATTAGCATATATTAACTATATAATCAAACCCTATCTCAATATACGTCATTTCAGTTTACTTGATCTAAAATTTGTGCAAATATAGTTGTCATTATTTTTAGCACTTTATACACGCAGATAGTATTAATTTAACCTGACTTAATGGAACTAAGAAGTATAGATAATATAGTATATAATGTATAAGTTTCAATACTAATTAATTTTGATTATTGGTATTTTGTCCAAGATTATATAATAAACGTTTTGCAAATCAAAGTTATTAAAATATTTAAGTGAAATGTATACATGCTTAAATATATACTAAGCTACTCTTATTCAAAATATTCAATCTTGGCTTTATAGCCACGTCTATTATTTTACTATAATAAAACTTTATTTTTTCTAGTTTTTACTTCAGCTATATTACAAATATCAAGACAAAATTTACTTAGCTTAAAATATGCACAATTGAGATAGTTTTTATTTAATCTAAAAATTTTGTTTTTGTATAAATCGAGTTTAATTTACTCAAATTAGTATTACTGTTTGTAGAATTCTATTATAAACAAATATATTTGTTAAATCTATTGTTATATAGAGTTTATTGAGGTGTAAATTGTTGCAAAACATGTATATATAATTTTGATATTTAATAAATCTAGATAATTATATACTGACTGCTAAATCTTTTATATATAGCTTATTGTTTATGCTGATATAAATATAGTATAATAAATTTTACAAAATTCTTTATTAAAATTAATTATTATTGGTTGTTATTCAATTTTCTTTAATAAAAATTCATTAGTTACTCTTATTTACATAAAATCTTCTCTCCTTCCCCTACATATAAAAATAGAACGCAAATTTACCTCAAAAATTATTTTCTCTAAATTTGGTAATAACCGAGTTTTATACTATAAAATTTTTCAAGTTGGTAAAAGAGGAGAGTAAAACGCGGAAATATAGTAAACTCGTTACAAGCCTTATATTGAATTAGTTAGTAAAGCTTATACGCGTATTTATATTTTTATCTGCAATTGAGTCAAAAGTGTTAATTTTGTTTTCAAGTTTGATAGGGTTAAAATAAAGGAGAATGTTGTATATTTTATTTGATCTTATTAACAAAAACACGTGAACAAGTGCATTTTCTAGCTTATTTTTGAAAAAATATGATTAGTAAACTCTCTGCAATTGTGTTTCTCTATTATTTGATAATACGCATGTCATTTTTAATTAATGCATGTAAACAAAAATTATAATAACGAGACTGAGAGTGTATATACCCCAACAACAGAGTAAGTGATATAATATGCATTTGGGTATTTATATATGGTCAATAAATGCATTTTCTCACTCAAATAATCTAAAATAAATAATTTAATCAACTATTTTATATAAAAGCTCATATTTTTTCACTTAATGGTGCTTAATTCCAGTTATTGGGAGTTTTATGCAGTTAAATTTTATAGAATTCGGTGAATTTGATAATTTAGTAGAGTTAAAATAATAAATAAAAAATCAAGCTAATTTTAAGAAGTCTCAATTATTACGAGCATGTGCTCAAGAGACTATTTTTTCTTTAGTTGCGAGTGTATAATAATTCAAACTATAGCAATATGCTATCCATATAATAAACGTCTTAAGACTATCTATTTAATCTAAATATATGTAGTGAATATTAGATATGGTAAATGGATTCGGTATATTACCTTATTTAGTAATTATTTTTCGCTTTTTATTTTAATTCTTAAATTAAACCGAATTAAATTTCTGACTAAATTCTATTATAAAGGGGAAGTAATTTCAATTGTTTTATATTTTTTGTTAGAGATTTTCTTAGGTTTGAGCTTTAGAAATGTTTTTCATGTTTGCTTAAATTTAGTGTCTTTAGATTGTATTATCCAAGTGGATTAGTTTAGAAGCTAGTTGTTGGAAATTCCTTGTTAAGAATTGTATTGCACTAGTGAGATTTATCTGCGCTTATAAAACGACAACTGCTATTGCGACATATTATCATTATTAATAGTATACCTTATTCAGCAATATAATTAAACTCAAATTTGATCAAATAAAAATATTTTATTAAGTGGATAAAATCAATTCGAAAATATAGATTATATATTATGTATATGAGTAGTATTAATCAATGAAATATACTAATTAGCGTAGAACTTATATAATATCAATTTAAATTATTAGGGCACAAGTTTGATTAAAGTAGTTAGAGGTTAAAGAAGTTACAAAGAATTCAACTCATTCATTGATTAGTCCAAATTGATCACATTACTCACAATCTACCAATCAAAATCTAATATATCTGGTGCATAGTTATTGTTGTTGATTTTACAAACTCTCGGTGTGAGCTCATAGAATAACTAATTAGTTTGCAATAATATATAGACGTATATGCGATAAAACTTAAACAGACTATACTACACACAATAATAATAAAAGTAAAATTTTATAACAACGGACTGTTCATAACCCAATCAAATATATCCCTTCATGAGTTCAGTGTGAAAAATTAAATTATTCCACTATAAAAGAGGGCGATGATTGGTTATTATAAAAAGTAACTAATTTTTTTTATTGAATTTCATTCAGTTCTTCAAAAGTCAAGGTCGTTGCTTTTTCTTTTAAATATTATTAACTTTTTAAATTTTAAACGATGATGTCAACACCAAGGTCAACAAACCATAATAATAACAATAATAACAACAGTAACGGTAACGCTGCCAATAGCGTTGATCAAGCCTTGATTATGTATATTTTTGACTATTGCTTAAAGCGAAACCTCAAAGAAACTGCTGCTGCACTTCAATTGGAAGCCAATATTACTTTCGGTGATAACCCTATTCGTTTTGATACTCCCGACGGCTTCTTAAAGGATTGGTGGAACTGTTTTTGGAACGTTTTCCATGCCTCTGTTTCTAACCAACCCCATACCGACCTCGGAGTATATCTAGAAAAGATCAGAACAACATCAGAAGGTAATGCTCCCCCTTTTCCTTTTGGAGCTTCTCCAGAATCTGATTCTAATAACTCTTCTGGTATTAAAAGTGCTCCTCTTCAAACTTTAGCTGCTTCTACTCAGGGTCAAAATCAGTCCTCCTCCGCTATTCCTGCTAACCAACTTTCCGGTCATTCTCCTACTACAAATATTCCTACTTCTCAAGTTAAACAAGAGCCTGGAGCTGATAACTCTCTACTCAAAGACAAACAAGGAAACCCCCAAGGAACTCAAGCTTTACCTACTTCTGGTATCCCTCAAGCTTCAACACAAGTCAGACCTCCTACTAGTATTTCTTTACCAATGCACAACCCTATGATGACTGCTGCTGCTTGGGGAATTCAACAAGGTAACTTTTTGGTTTACTATATACATATTCAAGAATACTTATCTATGCTCTCAAGCTTGTTGTCTTAATATATTCTAACCTTTTTATTTTATTTAGGCCAAACACAACAGCCCCTTGCTCATCAAATGGCCGGAGTTGCTGGTCGACCTCCACAAGCTTTACAAAATCCTAATGCAAATTTCGATCCTTCAAGTGCTATGAGACCTCCTGGACAAATGTCTGTAGGTATGAATCCTGGTTTACAATATCCTACCAACCCCGCTTTACAAAGCGCCGCACTTGGATCCAACATTACTCAAGCCTATATGAATCCTAACGATCCAAATATGCAAGCCACCACAGACCCATCCATGCAATACGCATTAATTGCTCAGCATAACTATCGTCAACAATTGTTAATGCAAAACCGTCAAATGGCAGCTCATTCAATGGCTCCAGGTCAAGCTAATTTACAACGACCTGCTAATTTGACTGAAGCTCAACAGCAAGAATTTCTCCAAAGACAGCAGCAGATTCAAAGAATGCAGCAGTTCCAGCAAAGTGCTATGCAGCAACCTGGTGCATTCGCTGGAAATCCAATGAATCAAATGAATCTTAACATGGCCATGGCAATGCGAATGAACCCAATGGCTCAAGCTTCATTGCAGGGGGCTAATATGATGAACATGGGAATGAATCCTATGCAAGCACAACAAATGAGTCAAGCTCCTAATGGAACGCCTCAGCCTCATGGTAGTGCTCAAACTCCACAGCTTGCACCATCAGTTAACACACCTAATTCCGGAAATATTCAGGCATCTCCTGCACCAGTATCTGCACCATCTGCCTCTCAACAGCCTAACGCCTCAGACATTAATGGGGGACTACAAGATAATATGAACAATAATAATATGCAAAATATTTCAGACCCTAACCACGCAGATTCAAAAGCAGTTAAGGAAGATCCCTCAGATATGTTTAATTTTGACAAATATATCAATATGAACGGATCTAGCTCACCAATGGTAACAAATAATGCTGCAACCACAGCGGATCTCCAACCACCTTCATCAGTTACCCGAGACGACACGAGCAATAACTTGGAAGACTTCATAGGCAACGATCCCTTCGGTAATGCAGAGTTCTTCTAAGAGTATTTTTAAAACACAAAAATTGATCCTGGCTCCTTGATTTGCGAAATTTTACATATAGCAGAATGTTTAATACTAATACCCCCTTAACATCATTAATAACTTAATGGAATTTCACTAAGTTATATTTATAATTATATACACATTTATATATATTAATTTTTTTACCTAACTTTAAGCTGATAAAAATTTATTATATAAAAAAAGAATTTTAATTGAAAATAAATTCAGCGCTAAAATAATATTTTATGTGGTTTATACGAGTATATAAATGTAGGCTGGTGTATATAAGGCATGTAGTGGCTTATATGGTACATGTAAGAGAGATTATAATCTTATTTGAATTTTTTTGAGCAAATCTAGCATTTTTCTACATTGTTAGTTGCTAAAATTAAGAGAATATAGTTAAAAAAATTATATGTTAATATTATTTTTAATTGCTGATATTCGATTTAATAAGTAGTATAATTGTAATACTAAAATTTAATATTTGCAAATTAATGCCATTTATAACTATCTGAAATTGGCTGAAAAATTTGAGAATTTATTAAAGTTATGAAGAATTTAATTATATTATATTTCAAAATTTATTTGCTCTATACAATAATAGTATTTCAGATGTAGCTTTTACTAATTCTGCTTGCTAAAATGCACTTTAACGATATACTTGAGCATAAAATCTTTAAAAATTTTTAAGTAAAAGATTCTGTATTTTGCTCAATAAATCAAAGACTATATGTATGATTCCAATTAAGTATAGTTTAATCAATATTTTTTGTTAAATAATAGTATGCTTCAAATTAAAATTAAGCCATATAAATTAATTATCTGCTAATTATTATCAAATAAGAAATTTATTAGCTTTACTCGTTAAATTCTACTTAAAATGCTATTAGTGCGCATATATTAAAATTGTTAAATTTACATGAATATACTAAAATTTTTAATCTAGCTAATAATTATAATTTGTGATATTTTAGCGATTAAGTTTGGTTAAGTTAGACTTATTTTTTACAAGTTTGAGCTTATATTTATAATTGATTTGATCACAAAATTTGAGCGAATTGTAGCTTAATTGTAGCTAATTTTTTGTCCAATAAATAATGACAAAACGTAGAGTAATGTCAGTTATATAGTGAAATACATTAAAATAACTTAATTATTTTAGACATTAAATTATTTAGATTAATCAAAATAGCTCCCAGTTATTTCTAGATAATAAAAGTAAATATCCCCTTTTTAAATAATTAGTGTATGTGCTTACCATATAAGTATATCAACTCAATGTATTATGAATCAATTCATTAAATTTTTATATTATCTCACTTCGAACTTTATTATAGTATAGCAAACTATATCATTAGCAACAAAAATAATAATGCTAATTGAATTTAATGATTAAAGTTTTATTAGTTTTAAATATTCACTATATTATTAAAATTAAAGTCTAATAATATCAGAATAAAGCTTACATTATTTTACATTAAGCTAATAATTGTGTGTATTTTTTGTATTTAAATAATTTTTACAATCAATATATGTTATATAATTGATTATAATGCATGTAAAAGATGAGAGATGTCTAGTAATTATTAAAATTTTCTGCATTTTTTAATAAAAGCTCTAGATTATTAAAAGATGTGTAAATTTACTCAATAGTCACTAATTTTATATGGTTTAGTTTAGTTTTAGAGAGTTGAGCGTAGATGCTTACAGTTATTAAACTCTAAAGTTAAAGAAATATAAATACATAAATATGAGGAGGTCTTCATCTCAGTAGTTGATTTTGTATTGACTATTGAAAGAATTCTGCGTTGCCAAATGGATCACTTCCAATTAAACTCTCTAAATTATTACCAATATCATCTCTGGTAATTGTTGATGGAGCTTGAAGATCTCCAGTTGTTGTAGCAGAGGCTGAATTTGTTGTGAATGGATAGCTAAAGTCGCCCACGTTAATATACTCTTCAAAATTGCATATGGCTGATTGATCTTCTTTAGGCTGCTTGTTCTCAGGAGATGTATTTTGAGGATTTACAGGCGTTGAGGCATCCGAGAATCTGGAGTTGAAGCTCATAAGGTCGGGTTGCTGAGGCATTCCTGGAGTTCCGTGGTTGGTAGCAGAAGAGGGAGTTTGATGGAGCTGACCAGGGTTAGAAGGAGGCTGAGATGCACTTGATGGTGCTTGGTTGGGCTGTTGTGCCATATTGAAATTCATACCCATGTTCATCATCTGTGGGTGTCCAACCATGTTTGCAGTAGAATAAGCCATCGATGTATTAGCACCACTCATTGCCATATTCATATTATTCATATTATTCATATCAATTCCCGTATTTCCAGATGGATTTCCAGGGAAAGACCCAGGTTGTTGCATTTGGTTTTGTTGAAACTGTTGCATTTGTTGGGGATGTGGCGGTCTTTGCATAAACTGTTGCTGCTGTGGATGTGGATGTTGCTG
>KQ964438.1:12691-27448 GCA_001566745.1 Conidiobolus coronatus NRRL 28638
CAAATTAACCAACTTTAACACGTTTAGTATAAATATTAATTATATGAAGGATTTTTGAATGAACAAATTAAATTACTAAATTAAGAAATTGAGCATAGAATGATAGTTATCTATGTAAATTACTACTTTATATAGTTGGTTTACAAATACATTAATATGATATTATTAAAATTTAGATTTAATATAAATTATATTCAATTATGAAATATTTTTGTATTATTAAACAAAATAATCATGTAAAATAAACCTTGATTTATACTTTCGAAATTCATTGAGATTAGTAATTTGTTAACCAAACCTTTAAACTAAGCTTGTGTAAGCTATCCATATATATGGAAAGAAGTATGGACATTATTAGCTGAAGTCAACGAATATCCTAAGCAATAGCTACTACTATTAACTATAGATTTGGAACCAATATACTCCTGCTATTTCTATTATATTAGAAATTTGCAATTTTTAGATTCTCAAATCAATTGAAACACTCTGTCAGTAGCAAAAATTTAAAACTAAATTTCAAAAATTTGTTGTAAATTTATCGTTTGAGCTACGATCCAAAATGTTAGAATAAAATGGCAGTATAATTAGTATAAAAGACTTAATAGCTTCTATATCTTCTATATTGAAATACACTTACCACTATAGTTCAATAAAAGTATGCGCTGCACTAGTTTATTAGTTCTATTAATTGCAAGTTATTTGGGAACTCCTTTAGATTCAAATATTCACAAATTAGTCAGAAGGGAAAGTAACCAATCTGATGGTATTCGCTTAGGCAAATTAATTTCACTTGGACGCGGTAGTGGCAGTAGCGAAGGAGGAGCCGATGCAAATGCTCAAGTAGATACTGAAACCCCAGAAAATGCTGAAGTTAGCAATGGCTCCGATACCAAGCACGTTAGAACTAGAGGACTACTAGGTAGTCTTTTAGATTTATTATTTGGTAAAAAGCAAAATGCAGCTAAAGCCGAATCCAGTGACAAAGGTATTACTACCGATGCTGACCTTAATAAGAGCTCTGGTAGCGGAGAGGATATATCTGATAAAACTACTAAATTATTAACCGCACAAATTGGGGGTAAATCCTCCACTCCAGAAACTATTTAATTAATAGTTCTTATCAAAACTTATTAGCTTACTCAATATAAAATTATATAAAATAAATTATATAAACAAGATAAAACATTTACTATTAACATTTCGAAAGTTAATATTTTTAAATTGTTACTAATAATATACTATTTTAAAAGAATATTATTGCTAAGCAGTCATTGGTTGGTACGAACAAACTAAAACGCACCCATCAATACATAAAATCATTTGAAATATTTTGGTTAAAAAGAAGAAAATTTGCAATATTTTTGATTTTTAATTACTTAAAGATTATTAAATATTAGCTTATATTAGTTAAAGTTGATAATATAGTTTTTTAATATGGTCTTATCTACAGCTCTCTTTTAAATGATGCCTAAGTATGATAATAACTCTGCTATAAAAAAATTAAAATTTTGAACTAAGCTCATACAAAATTTGAACCAAGTTAGCTATAATCTTTCGTATAGCTTCGCTAAGCTTTAAAGAATTCTATAGATCCCTTCAGCAGTAAAAACTCTTAACATATCTAACGAACTTGACAAATTCACAATAATCAATTAGCCACCTTCTAATAATATATTAGTAAGAATAGTTTCTGATTATTAATTAATAATTAATAGCAATTTTAATCTCGCGTTTGACCAATAAATATCACTAAATTCGCGAAACTGTCACCTTTATAAATTCAAATTTATAAGAATTAGCCAATTAAAATCGACTAACATTTAATATAATAGTGGAGTTGATAAATGATGATGAGATTAAATCTCCTTATTTTATTTTGTCTGATTATTAACTAATGGAAAAAGGTATAAAAATACTGCTTTTGAAAGAAAAAAACTCAGTAGAATTTTATAATATTAGCAATTATTGATAGTCTATAAGCTCATATACTTATTTACATAAAACAGCTATTTTGCACACTATTACATTAATATACAGCGATTTAATAGTATTATATATTATCATCTTCATTATCAATCCCATAAAATTGATCTTAGCTAAATTTAACCTCCTTGCTCAAAATCGCATTGATAAAAAGGTTAAAAAACACGAGAGATAAATTTAATAATAATAGTGGTTATTACTAAGTTGAAGAGTTAATACATATTTGTTTAATATTTGTTTAATACTTTGATTTGTGTAATTTATTATCTAAATTTTTTATTTCTTTGTAAAGCTAATAATGAGCGAAATTACTCGTACTAGAAAATCTACAAGAATTTCAAAATCTGCTAGACCAAACTATAATTTATTAGACCTCTCAGACCAGCAATTACCCCCTCATTTGAATACTAATTTTACTCCTACTAAACCTGTAAGGAGACCTAAGAGAGCAGGCAGAATTATTCCTTCTGAGCAAAATACTGAACCTTTACAATCTATTGAGGTGGCACAAGTTGAAATAGAGGAAACTTTAATTATTAATGACGAAGGCTTGCCTAAAAGCCCTGCTTCTAACAAAACCCAAACTATTGAAGTTGAATATTGCTCAAATTTACAAATTGCTGAGCCAGTAAAAAATACTGAATTAGTATCCAAACTAAGGTTTGAAGAATCTGAAGACGAAACGCCGAGTCAAGAACCATTAACTCAAATATCTGATAGCGAACCTAACGAAGTAATAGTTATAAAAAGCAGTGACGAAATTATACTAGATAAAGTTGACTTAGCTTTGGGAGAAGCATTTCAACCTAGTTTACTTGAGCAAAAACGTATTCACCCTTTTTTCGGAAAGGCCTCTGTTAATGATGCTAATGAAACAATAACTATAAATAGTAGTGAAGAAATAATACTGGATAATGATGACCTAACTTTAGAAGAAGTTATTCAACCTATTCTACCTGAGCAAAAACATATTCATCCATTTTTTGCAAAACTCTCACATAATGACAGTAATGAAACAATAGTCATAAATAGCAGTGATGAAAAAATAATTGAAAAAGTTGACTTAATCTCAGATGAAACCACTCAATCATCTCCTTCAAAGCAAAAACGTATTCATCCATTTTTCGCTCAGTTTAAACCTTCGCCAAAGAAATCAAATTCAGAAAATTTTAAACTAAAGCCTCAAGAATCCCCAGTTGCTTCGCCATCTAAGACATCAATGCCCACTCACCCCTTCTTTTATAGTCCTCAAAAAAGGAAAGAAATAGTTGAGAAAGAGAAATTAGAAAAGGCTAAAGAAGATGAAAGCAAGCGATTAGAATTAATTAAGGGAATGAACCGAGGTAAAATTCTTAATCCATTTTTTAATCCAGCAGTTCGTCCAAAGTCTGCATCACCCAGACCCAGTACCCCTAATGGTAGTAGTGCTCAAGTTATCTTGATGGACCCTCTCCTCCCTTCAAAGGATCATCACATGATTCACACTTCAGGTCAAGCTATTGACTTAATCGAGTACCCACCTTTAAAGCGTAGAACTATGAATTCAATCCAAAACATAATTAATTTCAACTTTAAATCACCATCTAAAATATCAACAAAGCCACTCTTAGAAAAAGAAATATTCTCCTTGCCAGAAATGCCAGAATGGTGGGATGACATAATAGCACCTATAAATCAACTGCCAAGCTTACCAACATCTAATCAAGGAACCTGGTCTACAAAGTATATCCCTAACTATTCAGAAGAATTACAGCAAAATTTTGAAACTATTCGCTTATTGGAAACTTGGTTAAAAAGATGGAAAATTAAGAAAAGTTTAAGCGACATTGATGATGAATATGATGAAGCTTATATTTATTCTAGCGTTGAGGTTAATGAAGATTTCGAGGATGATGACTTTCATAGCGGAGGGTATCGTAAAAAGTCTAAAAGAAAAACTAAAAAGAATGGATCTAGAAAGAAGAGCAAAATACTTGCAGGATTCCCTGAAAGTGATAATGTTCCCCATTACTGGACTAATTTAGAAAATGTTATGGTAATCGAAGGCCCTCCTAGAAGTGGAAAAACCTCTCTAGTCCATGCTTGTGCCAGGTCAATGGATTACCAAGTAGTTGAACTACACCCCGGTATGTTAAGATCATCAAAAGGCGTTCAACAAATTATAGGGGAAATTAGTCAAACTCACTTTGTAGGAGGCAATGGCAAGAGTAATGTATTAATATTTATTAATCATGTTGATCTCTTATTTCCAAATGACAGCAATTTCTGGCAAACACTTAATCAAATAGCTAAGGATTCTAAACGTCCTATAGTATTAACATCAGATCCTAACTTAGTAACACCATCAGAATTTAGATTAAACTATCAAGATAAGTTAAAGTTGGAGTTGATGGAGTTAGAAATAATAATTTGTCAAATTCAATATATAGCTATTAGAGATGGTATACTTCTAAGTAAGTTTGATTTATTAAAAGTTTGTAATTTATTAGGGAGAGACTTTTCTAAAATTTTAAATCAATTGGAATCTAATTGTAAATTAATCAAGGACAGGAATGAGAAAGAGAGCAATAGTATTAACTTTGACATTAAGGAAGCTTGCTCAAAAATGGATTTGGACTTTGATACTATTGAATCGATTAATTTGGACTATGAAGGACCTATGATAAACTATACTTATATTAATAACCTCTATGATATTATTAAAAACGACCTAATCTCTCATACCAATATCGGAAACAAAGATACTTCTAATCTATTAGATTCAAATCTCGACTTGGACCAATATCTAAATATTTTTGAAAGCAACTCAAATTACGATATTCTACAGCCTAATGAAAGTGTAAACTATGAGATTTATGAACCGGAAACCTGCTTAAGATCTCACTCCTTACTCCATAGAATTGAAGAATATGATCCTTGCTCAAAGTTAAATAGCTCTTCTATAAATCACTGCATTTATCAAAATTACATATCTAGCTCAAGTGATTTTATGAAGAATACTTGGGATGCTAGCACTCTCTCCACTCATTACGAAATTATCAATGGTATTTCGTATAATTTGGAATCTTTAGAACCACTTCAATCTACTGCCACCACCGTCGATATAAGAACTATAAGACAAAAAGTAAGCCGGGGCTACTCATTCAAAGATACGCCAACAAGGATGAATGACTCTAATTGGTGGCAATACTTCGGTTCTTACTTAGAACCAATAATAACAGACCAATGTAGCTTTAAATTCTTTGGTAGGGGAATGAGACGCTCTCAATTACAATATGTTGACTTGAAATTGAGCACCGAAGAGGAATTACTCTTAAAATCGATTTCTCCAAGCTATCCAAATAATTATGAAAACAGTAATTAATATAATATAATTTTGTTTTTTGTATTTTTAATATAAAATGATGTATTTTATTAAAATCCTACTCGCTTAAATCTTTCACTATTGTTTTTATATAAATATATAATATAATTGATCATTCTATATCCATATATAAATTAGCAGTATTGCTGTAATGTATTTAAGATATTAGATATACATCATAATATCATACATTAATAATACTTTTTTGCCCATATAGTATTTTATGAAATTATTTTATAAACATTCATATATTATATGATATATATGCCAAACATTTAAATTTAAATAATGATAATTTATTAGTGACCTTATTTCTTTTTACCTTCCTTTCTTCTAACAACTTCATCACCAATGAAAATACCCTTACCGTTATAGGGTTCAGGCTTCTTCCACTTGCGTACTTTTGTAGCAAAGGCCATTAATTTTTGCTTATCAATACTTGTCATAATAATTTTGGTAGGGTTAGGGATTTTAACTTGAATACCTTCAGGGATGGGTTCGTTAATAGGGTGAGAGTAACCACACTTTAAGCCAATTGTGTTGCCTTCTAACATAGCACGATAACCTACACCACTCATTCTTAAACTAATTGTAAAGCCTTCAGTTACACCTTCAATACAGTTGCTAATAAGAGCTCTGGTAGTTCCCCACATAGCTTTTTGGTGCTTAATATTGGCATCTTCAACAGTAACCTTTAACTCATGATTACCAGATTCTGTAATTTCTTTTAAGAAATCTAATTTAACGAAGGGGACAATTGGAACTCTTTGTTCACCTAAGGGGCCTTTAACGCTTAACATTTTAGCTTCGCCATATTTAAAGTTATTTTGAGAAGTTTCATTTAATAAGGAAATAGTAACATCTGAGGGGTAGTATAAACTAGCTTTACCAATATGACTGAGCTGAGCTGAAGCTGTAGAGAACCCTCTTAAGTAAGTTTGATTAGCGGTCTTTAAAGTATTTTTAGCTAATGTGGAGATCATTTTAATCTATAAAAATTTTATATAATAATAAATAATAAACTTGGTTTTTGTTGAATTTAATTCTATCAAAGGTAATTAAAAATATTATTCAATATTTTCTTAATATTAAGTCTATATTATATTATTATTTAGTTTATCTTTTTTTATAAATTATTTTTTTTGAAATCGGGAAATTTAAATTTCTATTTGATTTTTTCAACGTAAAATTATGGGATATTTATTGAAGATGATAATATTGCTTTAACTGTAAACTAGGCCATTTTTTAATCCCTGATATTTATGAGAGTTTAATATATGACAGCTGCAATTTTTGTTTTTACCATATTTTTAATCAGTACATTTGTAATAAAATACTATTTAGCTACTAATAATTTTTTTGAATGTGGTATTAAAGTACTAACTCAACAACCATTTTGAATAAAATAATAATTTAAATTAAGAATATATTTGCATATAACCTTTATGCATCTGCTGTATAATTGAGTCACTGATAATAACTATCTTTATAGTAATAGAATAGACACATATCTCATATATCAAATAGGATTTATCTAATATTATTCTTATACTTTTTAATAAAATGGGCAAAATCTGATCAAAATAGCGAAAAAGTAGTGTAATCTAAGAATGATAAACCTTTATTTTTTAATATAAAACATGCTAATAGCAAAAATAGCAAGTATATCAATACGAGAAAAAATTAAATTTAACACTAACTTTTAAATATGCATTTAATCTGCTTAATGATTTATATATTGATGCACTCTCTTCTTATTTCATATGTTTATAAAAGTATTTATGTACTTTAAAATATACATTATTTATATATAAGATTATAAACTCAAATCATATCATATTTTGAGATCAACAAATTCTTTAAACTTCAATAAAATAAGAGCAAAATATTATATGTTAACATAAATATATAAATAATTAAATAATCAAACTCCTGAGATATTGAACCATAAAGCTTTAGTGGACTATTATTCTTAATAATTACTGTGGCTTATTATTATTTCTATTTAGACTATTTCCGTAATTTTTCCAAAATTTACAAAATTAAATTCGGAACAAAGTCGCTTAATTGAAATTTTTAATATTACATCACATTCCAATAATAATAATAATTAATGATAAATGTATATTATATTACATAGAGGATTTGCATTTGGTTAAATGTTAATGTTATACTGTTAGAATATTCTAGATTATATACCGCTGATTTGATTTAAAATTTATAGAATGTTACTATTAAGATAAGAGAATAATAGTTATATAACTGTTATAATAAGGCATTGTGAATAATAAGAGAGCAGTGTATATTGATAAAATATTAGTATTTGATTAATTGCACATTTAATTAGAGTTTTTGGTTATATAGTCAAGCAGAGTGAGAGTTAATGATGTCACCGAATTCAGGCTTTAAAGAAGCTCCACCAACTAAGAAACCATCGATATCGGGTCTAGAGGCGAGATCTTTGCTGTTTTTGCCATTTACTGATCCACCGTAGATGATACGAATGGATTCAGCGGTGTTGGCATCAACGTTCTTAGCGAACCATTGACGAGTTTGTTGGTGAACTTCTTGAGCTTGTTCAGGGGTAGCAACCTTACCAGTACCAATAGCCCAAACAGGTTCATAGGCAACGACAACATTGGTCCAGTCTTTAATTTGGTCAGCAGCAGCTTGAAGTTGACGGAAAACAACTTCTTCAGTCTTGTTAGCTTCTCTTTCTTGTTCGGTCTCACCAACACATAAGATTACTTTAACACCAGTATCAAGGGCGTGCTTAGTCTTTTCAGCAATAAATTGGTCAGATTCTCCAAGAATATGACGACGTTCAGAGTGACCAAGGATAACCCATTCAATCTCAAGGTCCTTGAGTTGTTCAGGACTAAACAAACATATAAATATTAAAGTATACAAATATAAAAATGATGACGTACCTGATTTCACCAGTGTAAGCACCGTTAGGCTTAATATAAGAGTTTTGGGCAGCAACACCAATATCCTTGTTTAAGTTAGAGCGAACCCAATCTAAGTGAATGAAAGTAGGGCTGACAACAACATCTTAAGAGAAATTAGTTTATATAGCTATAAAACCATAATGCTCACTTACCAACTTTAGTTTTATCAAAAGCAAAACCATTTAAACCATCGACCAAAGTCTTTAATTGGGCACGAGTGCCATTCATTTTCCAATTACCTCCAACGAAAAATTTGCGAGCCATTTTATTTAATCTTATATTTTATTAACAGTAATAAGAGAGTTATAGCTCAACTTTGACTTATATACTAAAAAACCTAAATTATAATTTAATAGTCAAATCGCAAAGTATGGGAAATTTATTAGTTTTATCCAATTTTTACACTTTTAACTTTCGTCACATGTTAACGAAATTGCAGCAACAAAGATAATCAAACTTCAAGTATTATTAGAAGATTAGTATTATAATTCACATGCAAATAGCTAGCATGGCAGTATTTATTACATCATATATTTAACAAACAATTATAATATTAAAATCCCGAAACAGCCAAAGTAAATATTATAGCTCTGAAATCTATAACTACAACACTACTATTACACAAATGACTGTGTTAAACTAAATACAGCGTATATATGTTTATAAATGGTGCTAGTTAACTTGATATCAGTGAACGAATGCAGTAAAAATCATATAATATAGCATACAAAATATAAAAATCAAACTTAGTATTAGTATTTAAAAAAATTATAAATAGTATAAAAAAGTTATGCCCATACGCGGGATTGAACCACGGATCTTCTGTTTACAAGACAGACGCCTTACCACTTGGCCACATAGGCATATCAAACAAAACTATAGTATTAATAAATCTACTAGAAGAGAAAACAATTATTGTATTCGATATTTTCATTTTATTAATTGAATCACCAATATTTACTTCTTTTTAATAATCACACTCTATTAAACATTTGTATTTATCAATATTTATACTCTACTCTATACATATTTGTTCCTATTAGACTTATTTTCTTATTAATATTTATACTTACCTATCATATCTTTCTAAGATATAAATTAAAATTATAATCACATTGTTACTAAATAGCATATCGTAAATAGATTTAGGTAAGAATGAAAGTATAAATTTATAATAGATTATGTATATTTCGTGTAAAAATTATGTAAAAATCATAATTTTTCAACTCCGATACAGGGAATCGAACCCTGGCCGTCTCGGTGAAAGCGAGAAATCCTAACCACTGGACCATATCGGACTAATGGTAGACAAAACTAAATGTATAACACAAACTAAACTACGATCTTTTAAATTTTTCCTTTATATTTATTATTATTTTATCTTTATTTTAATTAGGTTTGTTATTCTAACCTTTTATAATTTTTACGACTTACTACCTTCTCTCATCTATGTACTCTTATCTAATCCCATAAATCTTACACTTAAATTTAATTAATTATAATAAATTAAAACCATGCGAATATTTAATATAAAGCTAATAACGCATATAATATGAATAATAAAAAACAAAATCAAGTAAAAATATCCAATAGATCAGACTTATTTAATGATAATGAGACCTCCGGAAGCGAGAGTGAGTTTGATGAAGTTGGTCAAAATCAATTAGATCAGTTAATGAAAATGAGCCTATTTCAAGCTGAAGAAGAAGAGGAAGAAGAGTCTGAAGTTAATGCAGTTGAAGCTGAGTCTGAGCAAGGTATTTATAACTAATATATACTTTATTTTATGTTATTCATGCTATATTCTTAGCTGAAACTGAAGCAGAACAAGCCGAAGCCGAGCCTGAAGTAGAAAAGGAAGAAGAGGAGGAGGAAGGTTCCCAGATGGTAAATGTATAATATTATAATATTAGCTATAATTAACCTAGAATAAATAGACATTTAGATTATTCTCAAATTTACCAGCTAAAGTAATTTCAACAAAAGCTCAAGAACTATCCAACCCAATTCAAAAGAAAACAATTGAAGACTACACCTATAAAGCGTAATTTATAAAATCTGCTATATAAAATTATTACTAATAAATACTATAGAACTGAAGAAGAGTTGAAAAGATTTAGTCAAGTGGCAGTTAGCTTTGATCAAATCATTGAGGGATCATTAGAAACTTGGGTAAATATTAATACTCTCTGCATGTATACAAATTACTAAAATCATACTTGTATTATTAGGAAACTAAGCAATATCCAAAGCGTCTCATATCAATTAATCTAAAGCAAGTCAATACACCAATAACAAAAAAGTCAAAGAATAATGGAAAGCAAAAAATAGACCATAATTTGAGCAGTCCTTATTTAGCTAAAAAACTATTTAAACCAGAGTTCAAAGGGAAAAAAGTTGATAGAGTTCACTTAAGATTTTAACAATATAGTAGTATTATATGCAATAGATCAAACAATAAAAGTATTTTATTAGTCAATCACTAGCATAACTTTTTTCTAATGAGTAATTACCAAATTTTATCAAATTTTTAGATGTAAAAAATTTCCGATACTAAAAATAACCAAATATTAGCTAAATAAGGTAATTTAACAATACTATCAAATAAGACTAAACCTGTTAAATAGCATCTAACACTCTAATATATTTGAATGTAACATATACACCTACGCTATATAATTTAAAATATTATCCAATATTCAATATTTTGAATTTACTTAATTTGGTAAAGTTTAAATATTTGTATTATAGACTTGCTAAAAATTTATTTAAAAATTAATTAATTATAAAAATAATCTTAAAATAATAAAAACGATTTTTTTTGATTCTCCAAACCTCCTTTTTCGCTAATCCTAATTTGAAAGGTGAAAATTCTCCATACTTGGGATTATCAGAGTTAAGAATTGATTGGGGGAACCATTAAATAAAAGAATAAGTTATTTACACGCTGACGCTAGTACTTCCGAGAGTTGATCATTAATTTCGTTAAAATTTCAAATCCCATCATCATCATCATCATCATCACTAAGCTTAGTACTAATTTCTCTATTTTGATTTGCCGAAGGTATTATTGCTAGTGTTATGTCTGTTGAGGTTAACTGACTAAAATTAGGATTTGACTCAAAAACTGTTGCTCCTTCTAAAGGTTCCTCCTGGGCTCTGTAGCCGACCACTCCATGATGGAAAGCACTTGGTGGTTTCATAGGCTGAATACACTCTGTAATACCGTAAACTAGCTCATTCTTATCAGGTTCAAGTCCTGATAGTCGAAATAATTTTGAAAAATTCCGTGTACTTCCCTCTTTTATACTCACTGTATCTAATCGAGTGCTTGCTTCACTCCAAACGGGTAAAAGTTGCATTGTTGGATATGTTCCCAGTGCTTTAGGCAATACAAATTTTTGAAACCAAGCAGGGTAGTTTTGATATTTTTCGTTTACTTGGGGCCAAACAATAGGTTTACCAATATTTTTTGGCTTTCTATTATGAAATTTATACCATCTATATAGTATAAAGGCTAATATCATAGATAATCCAATGCCAACTCCCCAATAAACCACTCCTATTAATTTAAACTCGCTGCTTTCTTTCTTTAGCTCCTCCATTCTAGATATATAATTATTGGCTAATTGCGAATTATATTGATTTACTATTGTCCAAGTAGTCACATCTATTAGCTTTGTCCCTGCACCTCCCATTTGATTATATCCATATGCTATTACTAAATAGTTTGCATGACCTGCTAGACATCCTCTAGTAACTGGAGCTTCATATTCCAGATCATTTGTAGAAGATCTTAGCCATTTGTTTTTCGTAAAGTCTAACAAATACACGCCATTAAAAAAGGTTCTCTCGTTTAAATCTGTGCCTCCATAAAGATATAAATTAGAGTAGCTTACAGCTGACATATGATTAATTCTAGGCGGAGGTGGGTCGTTATTGTCTAATTGCAAACTAGCCCATTGATTCTTTAGCATGTCAAATTTAGTTATTTGAGTTAAAGGATATAGTGTTCTATCTAAAGGATTCATACCACCTAAAAAATATAGCGTATTGTTAATATAATTAACCGTGTAGTTTACTCTTGGAGGTTGCATGTCAGGCAGTAAACTCCAGTTATGCGTAGTTAAGTCGAATATGCTGAGTGAGTTGGTCCCATTTTTTAAATCACCATTAAATCCTCCAATAACTAGTAATTTATTCTTTCCCCCCAGATATAACACTCTCGTCTCTGGATAGTGTGTAGGAGCTTGATTTTTAGAATTTATTATTGACCAAGAGGAATCTTTTAGAGAAAACATGTTAACAGCCATTTCTGTCTCGTTGGTTTTAACATTTTTCTTAGTTATAATAAACATCCTTTCTGTTTTATCCGTTGTTATTCTACTATTCTCAATAGGCTCCAGGCTACCTGTATAATTTTCCCGCCTCCAAATCCGACCATCTGTATTGAAATCTTGTTGAAAATCCAGAGACCATAGATTATTAGTTTCATTTAATTGAACCTGACCATCTATTGACCTATCAGCTAGATAGTATAGTTTAGTTGAGGTCATTATACAAGTTCCAAATACTTTAGAGTGGTTGAACGCTGAGGGTGAATCCCAACAGTTCACTATTGATGTCCAGGATAAAAGTATAGTAGAAATCTTCATAATATAAAACAAATAATGAATTCAATTCACTAGTTAAAATAAAGAGAGTAATAGACCCTTGAAAAAAATAGCTGCTCAATTGAAATTATCCAACCTGAAGAAAAAATTCCAATTTAACTAAATCCAGATAATAAATAATTGTTTAGGAAAGCCCACAACAAAAAATAAAATACAAAAAAATAATCGTTGAAAAAACCAAGTAACAGCTTGCCTCTGCTCCCTTTTATAGTACCCTGACTCTTGTGTATTTCTCTCCCACCCCAATTTAGATTAATTCGGCATTAGGAGACTTTTCTCTTTTGTAATCAATTTTATCATGACAGTGATAGGCTTAAATCTTTACCTAATTAAAACAATAATTACCCTCTTAAGTAAGTTATTCGGCTTAGCTATTGTGTTAGACTTAATCGAATCTAGGCAAGTAATCTTCCTTAAGTTTGTTATTTAACAGCTATTGTGGAAATTGTTATGATTAAGTAACCTACTAACATATACCATCAAGTAGAACCATCTCTCATATACGTATTCTCCCTCCCTTACCCTTTTTATTAACTACCAAATTTTCTCCCCCTAATTTCTCCACGTTATTGTAGTATGAAGATTGTATTTGTGTTTAATGCCACTCCTTAAATAAATTCGCTTTAATAATAGGATACAATACTATTCTAAAGTAGTCTTCCATCACAAACAAGGTTAATAGTTTTAAGCGTCTATTTATAAAGAGAGATTTTATCGAATTAATTCGCAAAAACTTGAATAAGCAGTCTTTTAGTAGCAGACTAGCACTGTTTTTATATCACCATTACATTTAATAAACGTAAAGGAATCTTGATTAAGATACGCTAATAATTCGTATGAAATGTAAAATAATTCTTAGAAGTAATGTATAATTTTTTTATTTTATGTTTGACTAAATTAAAAAAAAGCAATTCTAACCAATATTGGTAATAAATGAAAGGAAAAAGCCTATATGCTAAAAGTTTCAAGAATAATAAACTGATTAATTTAATAATAAAATTGCTATATTTAATGCCGTTTCAATGTGCACTAGTTACTATCACTAGTTTTTTATACTATTAGAATCTTTGCTTTTTCTTTGATCTTGTGATTATAAGTGAAATGCAAGTAATATATAATCAGTTTTAATCAAATATTAAACTAAAATTTTTAATAGTTCTACTTTGCATTGAAATCGTCTTCATCAGGTTGATATTAAATCTAGTAGGGATAAAAAACTATCAGAAAAATAAGTTGTCTAGATTTTTTAAATTTCCATTACACTAACATATAAGCATAATATAGGCTTAAATCGTTGTATAACATTTTAACGATATAAACACCTTTAATTTGCAAAATAACCAGGAGATTAAATTAATGTGTATTTAGATTAAAAATGTATAGAATTAATAAAGTGGAAATGAGACTAGTATAAGATAAATTGAGAGTGGATAAATCTAGAAAAGTAAAACAATAAACAATGAAATTGATGTAAATTATAATAATACAAAATAGAAGAATAAATAGGATATATTTTAATCTTATTAGCTACTAATCCGATATGGTCCAGTGGTTAGGATTTCTCGCTTTCACCGAGACGGCCAGGGTTCGATTCCCTGTATCGGAGTACTTTAGTTTTGTACTGTTTTATTATATTTTTATATATATGCATCTTTCTCTAACATTGTTACAGCTTTAATACGTTGAAATTAGCCTATTTTTCGTTGAATCACATTGAGTCAGAGTAAATTTAGCATTTTGCCCAATATATAAACTACTCATATAATCGCATGATCAATATTTTTTT
>KQ964438.1:55693-66975 GCA_001566745.1 Conidiobolus coronatus NRRL 28638
CAAATGAGTTAAATATGTTAGATAACTTTTCTGCATTAACTAATTATTATATTAAAATTATTTAAGGTTTAATATTTAATAATTTGATTGGAGTGGTTTTTATGACAAATTGAGTTTTTAAATTATATATTTAAAGGTTTGATATGATTTAGTTTTTTCTAAAGTTGTAAAATTATCCTATAAAATTTAAATCATTATTTTACAATCTCCTCAGATGTTTTTATAGAATTTTAAGGATACATTATAAAAATGTGTACAGCAATGTCATGCATTATATCTAAATCTCATAGCTAATAGCAAACATTTAGTTATTTTATCTTCAAAAAATTAGAGTCTGGTGACGAGAAATATGCATTAAAGTTTTGAATTTCCATATGGCTATATATTTGAGTGATTCTGGTTAAATTGATGAAATTTTGTTTAAGTTTTTTATAGGGCAATTATACAATGTTTTTGATTTTTAGTTGCCAAATCTTATTAAACAGCATCTTTATTATTTAAAATTGATAGTATAGTATATTAAATGATATTGCCAACAATGGTCTTTTAAATTTTAAATAATGACTATATATGGTAATAACTCGCTTGTATTAAAATTAAAATTTTGAACAGAGTTCATAAAAATTAAGTTAAATTAACCAGGATCGCTCAATATATATATTCATATAATAGGCGTATGGATGTGTATACTTGAATCAGTTTTAAAATATATTCTATAAAATATAATATAGTAATGGGAAATAAAACCATAAGAGTACTTGTTAATGCTATATATGACCTATGATTTAATATTTTGAAAGTTTTTAGTGTTTTGCATATATAAATATTCAAAATTGATGTTAATTGTGGATTTTAACTTGGAAATTTCAATTTCAAATTAAGTGTTTTTTCTTTCAACTTCATTCATGAAGTTAAAGAACGATGGTTTGAATGCCAAAAATATCATGCAATGAATAGATAATTGGTTTATTTATTTTAACCTGAAATAAAAACAAATGTCAATATACACAATTGTTCAATATAAAAATATAGGACATTTATTATGTTCTCAAGATGTTAAATTTTAATGGTGTGAGCTAGATAGTGAATATTATTGGCTAAAAGTCATTTGGTTAGTTTTGAAAAACCAATCAGCATCAAATATACATTTAATACATATTAAATTCAACTTACAAGTGATACTATCAAAAAATTGGCAGACTTCCCTCTTCTGTAAAATTAGAAGTGTAAGGTTTATACCGTTAGCTAACATCAAGCTTAAACAAATCCATCCATCTACGCACCCATCACTCTCTGAATTTTTATTTCAGCTTAACTAAATCCAAGATGGCTTCCGTTACCTCAGTCAATTTGTTCGACCTCCTCGGTCAAGAAGAAGATGGCAACATCAAGGTTGTCCCCAAGCAAAAGGAACAAAAGCCTAAGGCTGCTGCCACTACCACCGCCGCTAAGAAGACTGACGCCGTTAAGTCCGGTGATCGTCCCAAGCGTGCCCAAGGTACTCGCGGTCCCAGAACTGCCGAAGGTGCTGATGCCGGTATTTTTAATTAAATTAATTAATGGGGATTTTATACTGATCAAAAATTTTAGCCCCCGGTGAAGAACGTGCCAACCGCGGTAAGCCCGCTCACGGTCGTCGTCCCCGTCAAGTAGGACGTGGTCGCGAATTCGACCGCCACTCTGCTACTGGCAGAACTGACTCCAAGAAGGCTGAAGAAGCCGGTTGGGGTAAGGCCACCGAAAACCTCGAACAAGCTACCGAAGGCGCTGCGTAAATATATATTTAAAATAGTATTTATTCAAATATTAATATTATTGTTTAGTGCTGAAACCGAAGGTGAAGCTCCCAAGACTCCTGAAGCTGTCGAAGAACCCGAAGACAACGAAAAGACTCTTGATCAATACTATGCTGAATTAGCCTCCAAGTCCTTAAACATTTCCGCCAAGGAAGTTCGTAAGGCTGGTGAAGGTGTTGATGATTCCAAGTGGAAGAACTCTACCGCTTTAGAAAAGGATGATGATGATTTCTTCGTCGGAAAGGTATTATTCACAATATTATTTATTTTTATTATTATTCACTGAATATTTTAGGGTATCCCCTCCAAGGCCCGTAAGGCTAAGGCTGCCGCCCAAAAGGTTCACGTTGATATCGAACAACGTTTCACCGAAGCTCAACGCCCCGGCCGTCGTGGTGAACGTCGCGATGACCGTCGTCCCCGCAACAACCAACGTCGTGCCCCCACTGTCAACGTCAATGATCAATCTGCTTTCCCCACTCTTGGTGGTAACTAAGTTGGAATAAACACGTCAGATTGTGATGGCGTCTGCCCAACTTGACGCAAGCGTTGGATTCACACTATCTAAATCAAAACCCTCTCATGTCCCTTATTCATCCCATGTATTTTTACGTGTTTAATCTAATATAATAACTCCAAATTATTTAAATTATTCATTTGCCTATTGTTTTTTAACATATATTTTTATATGTCTACCATAATTTTATTTTTATTATATCAATAATAACATATTCACTATATCTATATTTTAATTAGAATTGTTTCGTCAGCAATATTTATGCAAATATTACATGTCCCAGCATATTTATTTATTAATTTTTATATACAACAATCCAACTCAATTTTATACTTAATACAATCAAAAATTAATCTTATAATTGTGACTGATCATTTTTTTGATAAAATGTTTATTAAATAGTTATATTCTCTATATTTTTACAACTTTTTCTTGTCTACTTTTACGTTAATATACAATTTTACTTTTCTCTTGAACTTTCTTCTCAAACTCATCATCGCTTCTTGTGTAATTTGGTTAATTATTTTACCATTAGTTCCAATCAATATTTTCTATTAATACTTAATTAATACAAAAGTTATTGCTTAATAAATTTGTAACTTACTGCAATGCTCTTTGAAGGTAAATGGAGCTCTTGATCGATAATTAAAGCACCATTGTTAGGCTCGTCATGCCAACCAACGTTTTTCTATTTTAAAGAGTAAATATTATTAAATACATCAGAAACGTTAGTTTAAAATACCTGAATAACTTGATATGGCAAGTAACCAGTTAAACGATCAAAAATTTCCTTTCTAATGGTATCTTGAACAATATCATAATCAGATGCATCCTGTTTTATGTGTCCAGGATACTTCCAATCATGAGGATAAGTTAGTGTTAAAATGTGATCCTTTAGTGATTCTAATTGAATTCCATTGAATGCACTAATAGCTAAATGATGTTTGAAATGATCATATTTAACCAAATTTTCTTGTATTAAATTATCTATAATTTGTTTATCTTCAATCATATCAACCTATTGAATATTAATAATAAATCAAAATCAAATGAAATATTAAAATTACCTTGTTCAATACCAAAGTGGCTGGCTTTTCAAACTGCTTCAATCTTTCAAACATAAAGTCTTCAGCATGGCTTGTGTTATTAATTAGTTTGGTGCTATCTAAAACCACTAGTACTAAATAAAGTTGTTAGCTTTTATCTTTACGTAACTAAGGATAATTTACAGTGATCTGCTTCGTCTACTGATGTCCATGGAGTGGTAGATAGTTCTCTATTAAATCTAATACGCTTATTAATGATTGAAAGTACTGATTAATGATATTTAAATACTTTTGCTTGGATTGATTGGTTACAACTCCAGGCGTGTCCAAGAATATCTAATATAATTTGTAAATTTAGCTGGAGTATAAATAATATAGTATAAGATTATTACCACTTGTTTTTCATCATGAGTCATAATACCTGGAATTCTAGTTCTAGTGGTTTGAGGTCTGGCTGAGACAATAGAAACCTAGTAAAATTATTAGCAAGTAAAAATAATATGATATGTTAAAATTACCTCATTTTGAACCAAATTATTTAATATAGTAGACTTTCCAGCATTAGGGGGTCCAATTAATACAGTTTTTAATAGCTGAGGATTTAGAGGTTGATTAAAATTTTTATAAACTTTAGGTAATTTTGCTTCGAAAGAAACGGGTTCCATATTTGTAGGCTTTGGTGTAACCTTAGTAGGTTGTCTCTTTCTAACACGATTTTCTAATGAAAAGCTGTCATCTTGCTCTTCGAATCTCGCTGATAAAGTATTAAAGTAATACTTTGTTAAATTCCAATTAATAGCTATAATACTTTGTTAACACAATTTTTTAATGATATATATATATATGTTTTGGGTAGTACCTTTTGAATTGAGCTGAATTCTTCTATTTAACATTATCATATTTTCTATAATTATATTTTTTATATTAAATATCAAAATTTTATATAATTTCTCGTAATTTAAAGTATCCTTTTTAACTCTAATAAACACATTTAATTATTATGGGTTAATTTATTCAATTCTTTTTAAATTTGAAATTATACTAAAACATCAATTTATTTAATACTTATCACATTGGATGCTTGCTTGTTATAAGAGAGCTTAAATTTACTTTTATATAAATTAGGAAAATATCAGATTCAAATATCTATCTCAAAATAAGTTTAAAATATATAATGCTTTCGATTTACTACCCCAAGTTTTTAAATTATCTTTAGCAGTTAGATTATATTTTCCAAAAATCCTTTAAAATGTTTAATATTGTGCCAATACAATATTGACTAATAAAATTATATAGTTGTGTACATAAAAGCTAATATTAACCTAATTAAGCTTAAATATTATCAAACTTTTAAGCTTATTGAATATCGTAATAATTAACAATAGCTGAGCTTGTGTAAATAAGCATAGATGAATGTGAGCTTTTTTACAAAATTTAATATAGCGTTTAAATAATAATTAGAAATATCTTAGTTACAGCTAATATATTTATTACAAAAATACCATCATTATCAAAATTGAGTTTATGTGTCCAATAGAGATACTATATCATTTCACCTGTTGTTAATAAAATCCCATAATAAACCCTAAAATAAAGCAAATTTAAAAAAGGTCAACAAAAATGGATTTAAGAATTGTGTCATTAAATTACCCATAAATTAATATTAACCTGTCATTAAATTAAATTGTCAGGGATGACTAGGAGGGTTATTAGCTATGATCAAATTAATCCTGAAGGAGAGGAAGCTTCTTCAACTCAAGAGGTAAATTTAACTGGGAAGAGAAAGCAAGAGGAAGATAGTGGTGGTAAATTTAAGAATAATAATTAATATTAATGTATATATAATACTGCTTAATAGAATATGCTGCTATGAAGTATAGAAATACAGGAAAATTAAGCAAGAAGCAGAAAAAATTATTGAAAAAGCAAGAAAAAGAGCAGATTTCAGATAATTCCGATGTTGAACAAGTAACAATAAATCATAAATCTAACTGCAAATGAGTTAATTATTTTTTAGGATGTAGGTTTGAATATCAATTCCTCAGTTCACAAAGTTCAAGGCCCTATTAAAATTGAAGTACTCATTTTTCTATATAATATCGATGTTATATTTATTCAATGAATTTTATAGGAAGTTCAGTATAGAATAGTTAGCACTATTATAGGTCGATATGAAAAAGATCCGCTTTTTACAGTAAAAAAATCATAAGCAGATATTTAAACATCAGCTAATATAAACGCATTATAGAATGTTAATAAGGAAACTAAACTAGTGGTTGGAGTGATCCAAAAGCTCGATCAGCTAGTATCTACCACTCCTATAGAAATGAAAAAGAATCCGTTTCTAACATCTGAGCTTTCTCATAGCGAAAACTTGTCCATTAGCGAAGATGACTGGAGTCAATTTCAAACTAATTTCAAAAATAGTTTTGTTGCCTTAGGAAAAGCACATAATGAAAACTTGCAAAATTTTTTATTGGGACTGATGCAAATTAAGCTGGATAGCGGAGATGCTCACGAAAAGCTAAAGCATTTAGAAAGTAATTTAACATTGCTGAGTATATATAATCTAAGCTAACTTTTGTTTATAGATAATAAAGCAAATAAGTATCAGAATGAATTCCAAAGATTAATGCTAAAAAAGCATGAAATGATTGGCAACAATATTGTAACAAGTTTAGAAGATGTTAATAACCTAGGCCAAGACCCTGAAGATTGGATAGAAACTTGTAAAGATGGATCAATACCATCAAATCCGCAAAAAATCTATGCTATTGATTGTGAAATGGTATTTAATAATATTTATTATACTATATTTTATATTCATTAGTTTTAGTGTGAATCTAGCAAAGGAAGGGAACTAACAAGAATATCAATAGTCAACTATAACAATGAAGTAATCCTAGATGAATTAGTTATACCTGAAAACGAAATTATAGAATATAAAACACAGTAGTTTTATTTTTTTATTTAGATCATACTATATTTCTAACATCCAAATTAGATATAGTGGTATTACAGAAGAAATTCTATCAAAAGCAAAATTCACTTTTAAAGAAATTCAAGCCAAAATTTTAGAAATTTTCAGTGGAGGTTGTATTCTTGTTGGGCATGCTATAATGAATGATCTGACTATCTTAAAAGTAAGCTAGTTTTATTATTTTAGCTATCAACCCTCTAATACTATTATAGCTAATTCATCCTTACATAATTGATACTTCAATTATTTACCAACATACCATGGGCCCTCCTTTCTTACCCAGTTTAAAATGGTTAGCTAAAAAGTACTTGAAGCAAGACATTCAAGTAGTTAATGGAGAGAAGATTGGACATGATAGTATTGAAGATGCCGCTGCTTGTATTGATTTACTCAAGTTAAAAATTAGAAATGGTAAACACCATTAAATCCAATTGAACAAAAATTAATAATTCTCATTAGGGCCTCACTTTGGACTCACAAAAAATAATAGCGAGTCTGTAATTGAATATTTAAGCAGAAAATCTCCAAATTTGAAGAGTGCTCTAGTAGGTTCAGATAATAGAATTCATATATATGGAAATGGAAGCGAATTAATTAAATCAACTTCAGCTGATCAGGTAAATGTTTATCGAATCATAAATTGTTAATTTGCTTACACGTAATATAGGTGCTCGAAGATACTCAAAAAGCTATAATAGATAATAGATTTGTGGTATTTTATAATAGTGAATTGAATAGAGTATTTAACGCAAACAAGAACGAGAATAAGTTGGAAGCAGTTGAGGAAGTTGAAAAAAATAACTTTGAATCTAACAAGGCATCGGTTGATACAGAAGCAGTTAATAATTTTATAAAAAAATTAAATGGCTTTTATCAATCTTTGCCTTCAAACACTGCTGTTATATTATTGGGAGGTCATAGCACCAACGAAGAATTCAACAAGTAACCATTTTTTTATGTTATTTAATAATATATCTAATTTAAATATTTTTAGACTTTGCCAAAAAAAGAAAAACTATAACTATCTCTATAACAATGCTAAAATGAGTGAAATTTCAGATGGTGATTATTTTACGGACGCAGACTCTAGAAGAATGCGTCAATTAGTAGAAGTTTGTCGGATGGGTTTAGGATTTTTGGCTGTTAAACCTTAATTTGGTTAATTTTTGTATTATTTTTAATTTTCTTAAATTTATTAATATCGAACTCGTTATCATTATCAACACTTTAATTTTAAAATAGATCTGAACCCTTTGAATATGGCTTTTACTAATAAACTGTTATATTCTATCATTGCATATTTCTCTTAAGCACATCTTTAGTCAATTGCTAGAAAGCTATCTGATAAAAAAGTATTTTTAATATTTAGTGCTATAACATAACACAAAGCACTTATACTCATGAAAGATTTTAAAAATTAAACAGCTTAGCACTGTTTATATATTTATCAATAACTAGCTAGATGATTTTAGATTAAATGTATTTATAATCAAGGATATAGAGATTATCATGATATTTTGATTTTTTATTACTTGTTTTAAATATTTGATTACATTTATATTAACTACTTGATTAGAGTTGAGCATTGACTTCACCTGATTTTTTAGCTTGAAGTTGAGCAAATTCTTCGAATTGCTTCTTTCTTTGCTTAAGAATATTGGCTACAAACATTTCACCAGCCTTATATGAGGATCTAACTAAAGGTCCACTTGCAGTGTAAGTAAATCCGAGTTCTTGACCAACCTTTTCCCAGTAAGCGAATTTTTCGGGTGTTACATAATCAGATACTTTCATGTGTTTCTTTGTAGGACGCATGTATTGACCTAAAGTAACCCAGTCAACTTCAGCTTCTCTAAGATCCTTCAAAGTTTGGTAAACTTCCTCATCAGTTTCACCACATCCCAACATGATAGATGTTTTTGTTAAAAGAGTAGGGACAGTTTGTTTAGCATGCTTCAATACTGACAAAGATTGGCGGTACTTAGCCTTGCGATCACGAACATATGGGGTGAGGGCTTCTACAGTTTCCATGTTATGAGCATATACATCTAAGCCTGATTGAGCAACAAGTTCAACCTGTTTGAGATCGCCTTGGAAGTCACCAGTTAAACATTCAACTAACATCTGAGGAGATCTAAAATGAAAAAATTGTTTAGAAAATAAAAATGTAAATCATATTAAATATCTTACTTGGCCTTTAACTTCTTAATTGTAGAAGAGAAATGATTAGCACCACCATCGGGAAGATCTGAAAACAGTCAAAGTCAGTATGATTATTAAAAGATAGCTGCATATACTTACCATCTCTGTCAACTGAAGTTAAAACAACATAATCTAAGCCCCATCTGGAAATAGCTTCGGCAGTATTTTCTGGTTCATTGGGATCTAAAGGCTTAGGATTTTTGTTTGTCTTTACAGAGCAGAAACGACAACCTCTAGTACATTCATCGCCCATTAACTAAAAATTGATAATAAGTAAGAATGCTTAATACTATAATCAGAGTAAAACTCACCATGATAGTTGCAGTGGCAGTTTCATGTTCACCACCACCCCAACAGTCACCAATATTTGGGCATCTGGCTTCTTCACAAACCTAAGTATAAAAATAAATAAATAAGCTTATGAAATATTAAGCAAGCATACGGTATGAAGCTTTAAATCTCTCAAGTTCTTCTTGATTCTAGTATAGTTATCACCTTTAGGAATTTCGGTTTTTAACCATTCTGGAAGTCTTGTGCTAAAATTAAAATTAGCAATAGAAATTTGATATATATTAATAACACTTACTGTCCCTTCCTATTTACTAATTGCTTATTTTTAGGAGTTTTTAATTCTAAAGCTTCTTCAACTGAAAGAGTTTTACCGCCTACAAAATCTCCAAAACTAGGTCCTTCCTTTAATTTATCGGAAAAAGATTTTTTGTTGTTCTTAGGAGGCTCAGGTTGATTCTTAGCTTCATTAGCGAAAGATCTGGAGATTATATTATACTATCAATGCCATTAATACTTTGTTATTGTTTTTATACTTTTTTAAAACTTACACTAGCAGCGATGGGTTGCTTGGTGATCACTTGTTGAAATCTTATCAAACTCATTATGGAAAAAGCAACTGTATATGTATGATTTAATATTAATAGCAGAGGTTAATTTTTATAAAATTTTTATCAAATTAAAAAGATATTAAATAAACGAGCAACTCTTGATGTTACTTTACTTTTATAATAAATTAATGAGAAATTCGTATTTGGTAATAATAAAAATTTATGATTGAATCAGATGATCAAGCCCAATGATTGATAAGATAAAAGTTGACTAGAGTTCAGTTAATCACACTGTCTATGTTACTTGTGGATATATTATAGTCTGCTTTTGTAAATAATAAATACCTTAAAGTATTGGTGCTAATGGATACTCGGGTCATACTTTTTGTCTTTATAATACCGGATAAATGGATTCTATTTTGTATATAGTAATAATGTATGATGAGTCAATTGTTTGAAAAATAGCAAAATACTAGCAAAAACTACGCTAATAGTATATTAACACATACATATAAATATTATGTACAAACACTATTCATGTTATAATCACAATCCTATGCTTATGCTATAATATATTTCCAATTACACTATTTCTCAGTTATTACCATATAAAACTAAATTGACTAATTTTCCCAATAATATTATGGAGGAAAGTGACGTTAATTGGGCAAATTCTTATAGCTATAAGCTACAGATTTAAACAATTTAATTATAATAATGATCACGATTTTATTTATAGAGTTGTATATAAAATATGTGCTATTACTTTGGTTATCAAATAGAAATCCTTTTAAAATATGCAAGGTTAGCTAATTTTTTAAAACAAAAGTAAAATGTTTAAGGAATGAATTAGTTCAAAGTAACAGTATCATAGTCTATATTATAAATTAAGTTATTTACAGAGAAGTAATGCAGCTTTCGATTTTACATATATTTATTCTATTACAATGTCTTAATACTATAAAATTGATGTTTAATTGAACCAGAGCTATTGAATATACGAAAAAACTTTGACAATGATGGCTTTTTGAATAAATTAGCTATTAATCAGTATAGTACTTCATTAAACCAGAATCTCGTTATAATAAATGTATAGTAAGATTATTTTATTGGATGAGATATTATATTTCATTTCAAAATAAGTTACTTAATATTAAACGTTACATTTATCATATCATGCTAGATAAATTGATTTGTTCAACATTAGTATGTTGTTTAGCTATTATTTATACTAGGTAAATTGGCAATATATTGTACAGAATACTATATATACGATATCTAATATAGATATACCAGCTAGTTTTGCTAAAATAAACCTCTACAGAGCTCCCTGGATTCATATATAGCCATGCGACGTTATTCTGAATTTACAGCTTTTTTCTTTATATTGTGACATTAACCATAGCGGTAGAGAAATTATCTGAATACAGGGAATATCGTAACGGATATTATTTTATATCTATTAGATCTGTATAAACCTGTTTTCTTTATTTAAGATTAAAGAATGTTATCTTAGTATATAATATAATTTATACTAGTATAACACTAAATGTCACTACCTCCATTAAAAAAGATGCTGATTAATTTGAATTGACTGTTTTTATGATTTTTTATTTCCATTAATATTTTACAAATGTTAATTTTTAATTATCCAAAATTAACTACAAAAAAAATCAAAGATATAAGTTTACAAAAATACCATACATCAATAAAGTAAATATATATTATCAAACACATATCAAACAAGCAATGTAATACGCAAATCAGTCTATAATCCAGGAATAAATATATAGATATGCATACATAAAAGTTATTTGATTCTATATTTATCTAGACCATAAATAGTTTTATTTATATTACTTGAACCAGAAAATATATGCTTGAAAGTTTTATTTTTATTTT
>KQ964438.1:82959-97062 GCA_001566745.1 Conidiobolus coronatus NRRL 28638
CATGTATATAAATCTTTGCATGCTGCAAATCAACAATATCTAATTATATATATTTCTTATAGATATATACAGGGTGCAGAGAGCAGCTTGAGTAGTAGTAATATGGCGCTAATATGCCATATATCACTTTTATGTAATTTGTAGATATAGTAATAGATCTGCAGATTTCAAAGTAAGATGAAATCTTTCAATTCTATACAATAAATTCAAAAACGATGATTGCTTATCTCAGATGAAAGGAAGGTTTTATATTATTTGAAAACATATATATATTTATTGTTATTTTGAACAACTAATGGACTATGGCATGCTTGCGTATTAGTTATTAACTATATAATATTGTAATGTTGAGCAAGCTGTAATTTTACTACTTTAATTTTTATTTATGATCTTATCAACCTGCTTAATATATCTTAACCCCTTATTAAAGGTATTTAAGGGATTTAAAAACATTTAATAATTGTATAAAAGTTTATAAATAATGAGATGGTGATGGATAAAACAGCATCTAACCTACTATAACTACTTTTTATTATTTAGATTTTGATCAGTATTATATTGATTCTTATTCATTTTGATCATTTGGTAAATATAATTCACTCCTGTCAGGTCCCTTGGAATTTTTGAATTAATATTTCAGAAAAATCCGTATTAGATGTTTTCATAAGTATGACAAGTTATTTATGTAGAATGATGAATATTATCCATATAAAAATTGTCGAATTTATGAAAACAGCTGATAAAAGAAAGGCATATGTGTTAATAATTCAGCTATCAAGTTAATTTTGATAGATGTCTGATTTTTGTTTAAACGTAGTTTGAGAAGCTCTTGTATATAGTATTAGAGTAAGAAAATGTGAATTGTTGTTATTAATAAGAGTTTGCTATTTTTACCAAAAAACAATGTTTTAATATCAATAATTCAAAATCGAATATTTTTCCAGCGTTAAAAAGTTATGATTGTCTATTCATGTGTTAATAAAAGGGGTGAGTTTACAATTTCAAATGGAATAATCGATGAGTTTTTAATTAAACAGCCAAAGGTTTGTTCTTAATTAAGTTTAAATTATTCATTTAATCATCAAACTCTATCTTATCAAATTTAATTCAGCATCATTGCTGTTATATTTTGAAATCCATGTTTTGAAGATTAAAATAATACTGTTGTCAAAACCTATCAGTCGTATAGCTGTTCTTGCTGTTTAGCTGATATCTTTTAAATTCAAATATACTATTATAACTGGCAAAGTTTAATGAATTGGCTTTCTTTAAATGGTTTTAGGGGCTATATTGAACTTATACAAAGTTTAGTATTTGCTGATGAAATTCAGCCATCACAAGATTCGCAGGAGCTAGTCATGGGGATTATTTAAAAGGAGTAAAATGTGAGAAATGTGCGGATACAGTATATTATTTAATTTTATTTGTATTGATATACGATTATGGGATAGCCTTAGTTTACAATTTGGGAATCAGTGCTATGCACTTTGAATTAGCTAGCAAATCAGAGTTTGCACTGGTAAGTACAGGCAGTTTGAATGGGGCAGAGACTGGATTTATCTTTGAATGAACAAGGTTTCAACTATCTAAAATTGGGTTAAATTGTGCAAATCAATCACATTATTAGTGGATATTTTTATCAATCAATTACGAATTAAATAATAACGAGCTGAATTTAGCAATTCTCGGATTCTCTTATTGATAAGTAAATTATTGGAGAAAAGTTGATTTCGATTTTTTATTGAATATCAATAGATTAACTTGCATCTATCTTATCAATACCTATATCAACACTAGTATAAAATTAAACAGTAGCTTATCACAACCCCCTTTTGAGGCTATTTAAGATACAGATCATAATTGCGTTGATCAATAATAAAACATATGTGGCAATGGTTAATCGATTAGTGTTAAGCAAGTGATACATTTGTTATGCAATTATAAAAAATTGAATTTTGGGAAAATGTAAATAAGATAAGAATCTGTGAAGAATTAAAACTTTGAATAAAAGCATCAAAGACACTAAAAATGGTCATAGCTTTGGTAAAGAAAATATTCTTTGAAAAAGCTAGCATTGATGTATTCTAAAGCTTACTGTTAAAAGGTACTAAAGATATTTAGTCACTTCGCAATAGATAAATTGATTCATTTTGTAATTTGGCTTTTGCTATAATATCATGATGAATGAGTATTACATACCATTTATCTATAATAAAAATGTAGTTAGTAAAGTATAATGGTTATAGCCATAAAATATTAGCATTAAATATAATAAAAGATAAAAACAGTAGTATTTTAGTTTTGTATATAGTTGTATTTTAATAGTATGTAGATAAATGAAAAATAAAAGCAATATAGAAAAAATTATTAACCCAAGTAAATAGCCGTAGATAGTAGCACTCAATTCCTTGACGAAAACTTTAAAGCTTTCGTAAATAAAAGACAGAAATAGTAAAATATTATATATAAATAAAGAAATTGAGCACTGGCCAGGGATTCAACAGATAGAGCATTTGCCCCCCTTTTGGCGCTTATAAGCTTCAATATACTTGATTTGCTTATTGTTGATAGCACCCCTTCTTCTTTCACGAATAAACATTACGCTATCAAGGGGAGACATTCCTTGCTCGATAAGACCGATAGCAACCAAAACTGGGGCGCGGCCTAGCCCAGCAACACAGTGAACACCAATCGTAGGCTTAGGGCCTGTATTATCAAGAAAGCGTGCTTGGATCAATTCGAGCCACTCATTAACTACATTACGGGGAGGTGCCTCTCCGTCCCCGTAAGACATTTCGTGGACTTTTATACCGTTCTTTTCTAAGAATTCTCGAGGGTAGGTTGGTTCACAAACGCGTACCACATCGGTTACTCCATGTTTTTGAAATTCCTATTTAAAAAGAAAAAAGTTGAGTAAGATTGATATATCAAGAATAAATAGTAATTACTTTAAGGTAAAGAGGTAAGGTATTGGTAGAAGGTGCGTCAAATACCAAAAAACGCATACCTAAATTCTCAATTAAAGTGAGAGGATTTAATAAAGTTTGCTGACAGGTCATAGTCATAGAAGGAGACATTAGTATTAAAACAGGTAATACAGATGAGGGTGATGAAATTAGTAATAAAGAATAATAATTTAAAAATAAAACCACTTGTTAAAAGGAAATAAAGACAATACGACCTGGCAACTTAAGAGCTAATAATTAAATAACAACTTGAAGAAGAAGAAATTTTTTCTAATATAATATAGAAAGCAGACACAGGATAGATAACTGAGAATACGAGAAAAGGAATCGGCTATTGGGGAAATGAAAACTACAAGTCCAATTATCCAGGATCAAACATTGGAGGGGGAGGAGAGAAAGGTTGTTAGTGAAAAGAGGTTCACAATCGTCAATAAAAGCTAAAGTTTTGGCTGAATTTACTATAGTTTTTTCTTCTTCTTATAACCTCCTCCTCCATTTCTGCGAAATTTACTTCTATACTTATTATCCAATCAAATCCCAAGACTTTAGAATTAGAAAAGTTATTTGTAGGTTGACCAATTAAATTGGAATAAAATGCCTACTTTCCCATCCTCGTTAACTCAATTATTGGGGCTTTAATTCAGCTGTCTTTCATTCAAACTTTTCCCCTAGCTGTACCAAGTGTTTCTCATAACGCTATAATGCCATTTACTAATTCAGGCCTAAAATTTAACTTCTTGGTAATGAGACTCTTGTTTAGAGAGATAACTATTGGTTTTAAATGATTCAATGTAGAAATGATTTCATGATGATGCCAATTAATTATTTCATATAAATTAAGGGCACATGGCGGTCTATATTGATCTGATTCTTTTAGCTTTAATGAAGATTAATTCCTGTAACAAAAAGGTTAACTACTAAATGGTTTACCAAGTTACATTGGATTGTTAGTATTCAGCGAGTGATAAGCGTAGTCTATTGATTAGCTAAATAAGGGGGGAATGCTAATTTAAAGCACAATTAATATTCAAAGCTTCATTAATCCTTAATTATCATTAGCCCTGATAAATTAATTAATCAAAGCTTACATAATAAAAAGCCCAGGCAATATATCTTTTAAACATCTAAACCATATTCAATAAAATTTTAAATTTTCGTGTAATTTAACAATTATTCATTAGGTAAATTTAAATCATATAAAAAGCAAAAAATTGTGAAAGAAAACAAAAGTGAGTTTTAATCCAATTAACCTCAAATTTACAAATAGAAAATACTCGTGATAATTAAAAGTGAATGAATGTAATATTACACAAATATACGTTTTTATTTAAAATAAATTACGTCTTGTTTTTTTCATTAAAATGTGTTTATGTTGAGAATATAGTGATTTTCTTAAGTAAAACAGTTAAATTTAGTGCATAGAAAGTGTATGTAAATCATCTAATGATTCAGATAGCTTATCCTAAATTAACAATATCCATTCTGTGATATGTCTAAAATTATCCTTATTCCCATCAATAATACACCGTTAACTAATAAAACTAAAAAATATGCACCATAAATTAGCTTTTATTTAATAATCAAAAACTTAAAAATAATATATTAAATTTGATAAATAATAAATTGACACAACTTGATTTTTTTATTAATTTGGTTATTGAGTAGTCAGCTATACTTAAAAGTCTACTGGGCGTTTAATATAAAAATAACATCGCTATAATACAAGTCAAAATATTTTGAACAGAGCTGAGTTAAGTAAATCAACAAGTCTTTCATCTAAGTTAAGTAGTTTTGTGATTATTATATCTAATATAAGCACACTGCTTGTATATGCCCCAAAATTTCTTTATTACACATTTATAAAGCTTTGATTGCTTGTTATAGAATTTAGGCCGCTATAGTTGATAATATCATATATTTAGGATAGTCGCTACTAAATCCAGCAATTATAACTAAATTCTCTAGAATTATTTGAAGTATATATGAAGATTATTACTTTATAACTTAGCCACATAATATAATTATAGTTTTGGTTAATTTTGAATTATAAAGCCTATTTTCTGATTTACAGATTAATTCTATTATAATAAATTTAAGCAGGTTGTTATAATAGACAGTGAAATTGATTATCATTAGATTAAAACAAGATTTTGTAATTATTACATCATTTATATTCGATAAATATTAGGTCAGCTGTAGAGTTTTTAATTATAATTTTAGTAAATACATCATAAAGCACATCTAAGTTGCGATAATTTATCAAGTAATTGACTAGTTTTTTTTCAATTTGCAATCAAAAGTTTAAAATCGATCTTATGTTTATTCTTGTACTAAGATTTAAGTTTATTCATAGATTTTTTGATAGTGTTAGATTTTCTTTGAACAAATTAAAAGTTATATATATGGATTAATAGCATAATATTATCAGTTATTATCATATATGTATATATAAACCACTGATAAAAGCAATTTATTATTATGTTTAAACTCATGCAACTCTGTACCAAATTTTAATTAAAATGGCGGAAAAATATCAGATTAAATCCAAATCAAATCAATTTTACTTGAATGTTAAATCCCATAATAATAAATTCATTAAAATTGAATTTAAATATATTAAGCTGTCAGTCCGTTTAGCTTTAAAATGAGTCACTATACAATAAATAAAGAAATTTTTGAAAAGTTCAAAGCTAAAAAACTAGCGGAAAAAACTCCTATTGCCGAAAAGTATACTATCTTAGGGTTTATTTCAAGTGGTACTTATGGTAGAGTTTATAAAGCTAAATTAACTGATAAGTAATAAATCCAAATCGAGAGAAAAAAATATTATTATTTATGTTTTGATATTTTTAGTTCCGATCCTAGAATATTTGCTATAAAAAAGTTTAAACCTGAAAAGGAAGGGGAGGCGGCTTTAAGTACTGGTATTTCCCAATCTGCATGTAGAGAAATTTCTGTAATTTACTTAATTGAATTTAATTCTTATACTAATTAATTTTTATTAAATAATAGTTGTGTAAAGAATTACAGCACGAGAATATAGTATACTTAGAAGAAGTTATATTTGAAGACAGATCAATTTATATGGTGTTTGAATACACTGAACACGATCTTTTAGTAAGATTTATAGATAGAAATAGTATTCAAATGTTAATTTGTATTAATAGAGAATTATTCATTTTCATGGACACACAGAAAGGAAACCAATTCCAGAAGTTACTATTAAATCCATTATGTGGCAGCTATTAAATGGCTTGGCATTTTTACACGAAAATTGGATTATGCATAGAGATTTAAAACCTGCAAATATTTTAATTTCTCATGATGGTCTAGTTCAAATTGGTATATTTACAATTATATTTAGTTATTATTTAACGCTAATATTGTATTAATGTAGGTGATTTGGGTCTTGCTAGACTATTTTTCCGTCCAATTCAGCCCTTATATAGTAGTGATAAAGTGGTAGTAACTATTTGGTATAGAGCTCCAGAACTAATACTAGGATCAAGACATTACACAAAAGCCGTTGATATGTGGTCCATGGGATGTATATTTGGTGAATTATTATTTTTAAAGCCTATATTTAAGGGAGAAGAAGCTAGAATAGAACCTAATAAATTAGTTCCGTTTCAAAAACATCAAATGACAAAAATCATGGAAGTATTAGGTCCCCCAAGAGGTAGATTATCTATTTTAAATTAATGAAAGTTAATAACAAAGAATTTCAGTCGACGATTGGAAAGAGTTAGAATATATGCCAGAGTTTTCTGCTTTACAGTCTATTAAAAAGTAATTTGCATATATAAACATATATAAATATAGATCAATACTAACTCAACTTTTATAGAGGAAGAAATACTCTCAAAAATTTGTTCGGATCTTGCCATGTCAAAAGCTCTAATGCTTATGATTTATTAGCCAACATGTTAGAATATAATCCTGGTAGAAGAATGTCAGCTTCAGAAGCTCTAAATCATGCCTATTTCAAAGAAGATCCAAAGCCAAATATAAAGTAAGTTATTAAGCTACTATTTTTGTTATTATTTTAATAATTTTTATTAGTAATTGCTTTGATGGGCAAGCTTTCGAATATCCAGTAAGAAAACTAACCCACCAAGAGCAGAGTATAAATGATTTTAATAATAGCCACCAAAGTCAGCATCGCAGAAATGAATCTAGCCAAGGAGGAAGTAGAAAAAAGACTAAATATTAGCCAGATGTTAATTATGAAAATAAATGTAATTTTGAATTAAAATATATACTGAATCTGTATAACAGATCAAGAAACATGTCTCAATTTCTAAATTTGCTTATGATTAGCGTCTAGCTTTGAAATTACTGAGTGATGAATATTTAATCATATTAATGGATACTTATTAACATGCTATATAGATCGATGAAGTCATCTTAGAATATTATGTCATTATTAAATAAGCCAAAATAAGAATAAGCAGTCTTAACTAAGCCAAGGGCTTAATTTAGTTTATATTGCAAAAATGATTTTATCCCTGATTTAGTGGCTATAGAATCAGTCACTTAAAGGTAATTAAATTAGTATACATTAGCTTATTTTAGAATTTTTAACGATTTTAGAGTAAATAATATATTTTTGCACTTTGGATGCAAATATTGCTGTGTACATTACGTATTAGTGATAAAAACACCTTTTAGAGCCCATAGTAGGAGATTGCTAAAGGCGATATTCATAAACAGTGGTTAACTCATCTATAAAACCCTTGAAACAAACTAATTGTGCCAAAGTTGACCTCCTTCAATTTGGCTGAGTTCAATTAGAAACCCAAATTGGCCAATCAAACTTTCTCATTTGATTGGCTTCAGTTTGTTTATTTGATCATTTTAGCCAAATTTAGGAATTCCACAAATTTTGAAAACCAATTAGTCTGTAATAAAAAATCAAGAGGGTCAATTAGTATTCTTAATAATAGACAAATTGGGATTAATTATACCTATAATTATCAAAACAGATACGATTAATGAAAATGCACATATAATTGGAATGCTCTATTGAGGAGGCTAAGTAAACCACTCGTTGAAATCATATATATACCAGTGTTGGATGAAGGTAAAACTCCATTTGGATGGCATAATTAATCACAAATGATGAGATATCAATTCATTACGCTGACTCTACATCCTACCCAACCTTATTACTTATCTGGAGATAAAATTAAATTGATTATAAAATTAAACTATAACGCCAAAGAAAACCCTAAAATTAGTTTAAAGTATAGAGAGTTTAAAATAAATTTTGAAGGTTTACAAATAATAAAATATACAAAGCCTCTACGGTATAAAGAAAAGCATTTATGCAATATTCATGACTTTATTCAAGAAAACTGTCATACTTTGAGTAAGGAAGGAGAGTGTGATCCAATGGGCTGGTATTTGCTTGATGAGGGCAGCTATAATATTCCTTTTGAGTTAAAGCTGCCGGAAAATTTACCTCCTAACTTTTATCACAATTATAATGAAGATGTTTTGCAAATTAAGTATCAATTTAAATGGTAATAGTTTCTTAAATATTATATATATTTTTATACTAATCTTTAGCTTAGTTCTTTAGAATTAAAAAATTTCAACGATATACTAACGCCGTTAAGCAATGAGCTACCAGTTACTATACTCCCTAGATATTCAATATCATCTCAGTTAATGGATACTTTACTACATAACCATCAATCAACTCAGCTTCAAACAGGAGATTTAAGAGTAACATTGGAATTGGATAGAGAAGCTTATTTAACAGGGCAAACAATTTATTGTGGATTAAGCTTTACTAATATTAAATTAGCTAGAAGTGATCAAGTTAAGCTATATTTAAAAGAAATTTTGCAATATCAACCGAATCCTGCAGAAGGGACAGATAGAAAAAATTTAATCCCTCAAGGTAATTAGATTATATTTGTATAAAATAAAATTAATAATTAATTACTTAGATTATTGGATTACTCAGTCTAGAATGGTTGTAAAGACTAAACTTAGTCACAAAACAACTCCTACTAGCGTTACTATGAGCGTGCCGCCAATTAAACAATATATCATCCCATTACCACTGCCAACTAAATTAACGCCTACGTTTGAGTCTTCTCTTATACGGCTTTCATATACTATTAGTTTGAAATTCAATGAATATGATTTGCACTTGCCTATTGGAATATATAAGCCCACTTCTCTAAATCAAAACCCATTAATGACGCTTAAAGATAATTTAATAGTCACACAACCGCAGCCGTTTGCTGAGCATAGAGTACACAAAGTTTATGAGCTAAATACAGAGTCATTTAATTTACCTACTCACCATCCAGATAATCATCACTCTGACTGGATAACTAGTCAGCTTTATTCTCATGGAGTTGAACCTTTAAAGAAAGCTTCACCAGAGCTAGTTATACCGTTTACTCATAGCCCAGAAGTTTTAACTCGTACAGCTTCAAACACTTCATCGGTAACACTGTCGCCCCAGCCGAGTCTTCAACCTGTTAAAGTTAAAGGATCGTCTTCAAAAAATCATAAAAAGGATAAGTATAATACTGTTGACGCAGAAAAGTTCTATTTCCAATATGAGCCAGGATCCTTGCCCCAACCTAATCATGGCTGGAAGTGGAACAACTTAACTTTGAAATCTATAGACGAGAGTTTTGTTTATAAGCCTAAATTGGAGAGGGCCAAAACAATTGCAGCTAAAGCCTCGTCTTCAACGAGTAGTAGTACTCAAACAGAAGGACTTATGCTGCAGTTTGATGACCTAGTCAGTCCTACGCATTCGGCAACTACTGCAACCACAGGAACTTCAGCTACTTTAACTAATAATAATGTACCAATCATGGAGCTTAAGTCGCCACCATTAAAAGCTAGTACGACTAGTATTAAACCAGTTCATACATTAAGAAAATCAAAGGGTACGCTAAATAATTTATCGCCAACTAGATCAAGCTTTAGTTTTAATGTTAATCAAGCAATTTATTAATGAATATAACACATATAAAATAGTTATATAGTAATAATAATAAACAAATTAATTTATTCCAGTTAATTATCGGCTTTAGCAGGAGGGTTTAGTCTTAATTTTATCAATTCAATAACCTTTTTCTGAGTTAACTTATTTAACTTTTTCATCCTTTTATCCAAGTCTGATTTCAAATCCCATTCTAATTGCGTAGGGGCCAATGCTATAACATCTAGCTCACTTTGTAATTTACTTTGATGGGCTTCTATAATAGGTTTTTGAATGTCGTTTACCTGGTCTTCAACTGTTATGACTTCATTTGGGTTATTATCTAGTTTACGAATTTTTGAACTTGGAACCTCAAATCCTTCATCATCTCTTCTAATACTGCTATCATCCTGACTAGTCTCAGCAGCGTCCCTATCATAATCTGCTTTATCATCATTTTCATTAGGCTCATCCTGATCTCTCTGCGTAATCTCGTTGGATTCGGATAAGTTACTCATAGCAATTAATTCAGGGTTACTAGTTTCATAATTACGAAACTTTAATATTGGTTTAGCTTGTACTTGTTCTTCATTTTCAAATTCGTTATCTATTTGATTTTTACGGTTTATTAAGTTTTTTAATCGATTTAATCTATCTCCCTCATTTGATGCCATTATTTAGAATTATTATTTTACTATTAATTTGAATATTTTTAAAATCTTAGCTTTTCCTCACCTGCCAATACTGTTAATTTAATTTAAATTTTACAGATTTAATATTTATGGGATTATTACAGATTATCCCATAACTATTTTTTATTATTGCAAATTAACTTATTGATTTCAAAAAATAATTATAATTACAATAAAAAAGATAGAATTACGTAAAAAATTCAATTTACAAAATGGCAACAACCAATACATCGGAGAACCGTACCTTAGGCTACTCAAGTTTAAATAACTTATTAAACTGGAAAGATGGCGTTCCAAACCCAAAAACAAATTTATTACTAATTGACACTTTTGCAACAGAAGCAAATTTCTTATTTAACCATTTTATAACAAATTATATTCAACAAAAGAGCCCTGTTTTATTCGTTGGTTTTAAAAATATTTTTAATCACTATAACTTAATATTGAAGAAAATGGTAAAATTCTTGTACACTAACCTTTAACTGAATATTAATGCTTTACTATTTTAGGGTTGTAACTTGCTCTTAGCTAAAAAGTCCAATTTATTCTACTTTATCGATGGTTTTACACAATTAACTTCAAGTGAAAAAATTGAACAAAATACTGCTAATGTAGACTTAACCCTTCAATTAAATTTGAAGGATAAAGAAAGAGTTTTAAGCGAAATGACTGAAAAGTTAGTCGATTTAATTCAATCAGCTGCTCAAAGTAGTCCAAGTGGTCAATTAGGAGCTTTAATGATTGATGATTTGAGTACTTTATTCAACTGTGGAGTTAGTACTATTACTGTTATTAATATGTTAAAGAGACTTAAAGTCGAACTTAACAAAGTAATTCAATTTATTATATTATGAAGTATTATTGCTCATTTTTAATTAATAGGTTGGAAGTAGTTTAATTGTTTTAGTGCATGGAGATAAAGAATTAAGTGAGAGCACTGAGCACTGCAAGTTCATTCAATTAATTATGAATCAATTTATGATATGGTTCAAAGTTGAGCCCTTACCTTCAGGCTACTCAAGAGATGTAGATGGTCAAGTAAGTTAGTTTACATTTATTAAATGCAAATGATATTAATTATACTGTGTTTAGATGAGTATTTACAGAGGTTACGAATATTATCAAAGTCCAACTCAAATTGAGCCTAATTTGGTTCACTTCCAATTAAAGGATACAAGTGTTGAGTTCTTTAACAGGGGAACCTCTAAGAATGTACTTTAATTATTGGATTATAGAAAGAAAAAGTTAAAATAAAACATAAAAGATACATGTTTTTAATATGTTTTATATTATATTTATAATAAATAATAGCTATAAGTATGTTTAGTTTTTTAATTATTTAAAAAATTACAATTTTAGTTAACGTCTCTTATTTTCCAAAAAATCCTTAGCTTCATTAATTTTACTAGCAATGAAGGGGGAACCACCTCTATCGGGGTGATTAATTAACATAATTTTACGATGAGCGGTTTTAATTTTATCAGTAGTTAAACCACTTTCCTTTAAACCTAAGATTGCAGCAGCTTCTCTACGACTCATTTGAGCATCAAACCCTCCCTTTAAGAATTTTGAAGCTCCTCCTATAACGGCACCCCCAGTACGTTTTTGAAACTCTTTCATAGCAGCACGGGCTAAAATAGCTCCTCCAGCAATACCGGCACCAATTAAAAATGGAGATGACTAAGAAAAAATAATTTTGTTAGTATATAATTATATTTTTATTAACTTGTATTATTAAAGAATCTCTATTTACCATATTATTTGTGTTATTTAAATAAGAATTAAAGTATAATAAATTATAAATTAAATATTTGTATAAAGTGGTACAATTAAAAAATTATGGGATTATTCGGTAAATTCTAGAATAAATCTGGGTGGATTAAAGATCCGAAAAATTCAACTTTTGTTACAAGAGGAGCTCTAAAATTTTAGCTTTTATATATGTATACAAGTTGAATTATGGTTATTATATTGTATTTAAGTAAGAATAAATATGTATACGAACTTAATTCTAATATTTTGATATTTTTACAAGCTTTTAACTTGAAATTGCTTTAAAACTTCGGCAATATCTATACTCTAATATAGTTATATATGAGCAACTCTTGTTAATTTGACTCAAATTTGTATGAGTCTTGTTCAAAATTTTAACTTTAATAAGTGAGTTATTATTAATTACAATCGCTATTTATTGAAATAAAGTTATAGTATCACTTAATAATGTGTAATATCAACTTTAGTAAACAACAGCAATTCGATAATATGGTTTATATTTATAATAAACAATATTATGAATTTAGCCTTAAAAACTTTTTGAATAAATTTTCTTCGTTTTAACTAGAATCACTCATATACTACTTATAAATCTTGCTATAAATTATATAATATAATATATCTGTATATCTAGGATTAATATATAAGACATCTGGATAAGTTCCTAGAGCATAAAATTATCATTATTAAAATAATTATATAAATGAATATGAGGTAATATGATTTTTGGCTATTGGCTATTGGCTATTGAAGCCAAATTCTAATTAAGAGTGATGTTTTTAATAGATTATATATGCCAAAAAAATTTTAAATTTTAAAAATAGATAATTCATGGTTAGGTAGCTAGATAGTTTAGAATAAAATTAATAAGTATTTTAATTTTATTATAGATAAGGTAATATTATTAGCTTTATACCTTTGCATTATTAGTTAATCTTGCTTATTATTTAAGTATATGAGTGATTTTGGTTAAAACGAGGAAAATTTGTCCTAAATATTTTATAGGTCAAATCTATAATATTTTTGTTTTTATATGCTTAAAGCGTGTTAAGCAATCTTCTTTGTTAATTAAAGCTAACAAAACAGCATTTTAATATGATATTATAGGCTAATTTCTTTTAAATAAGGGCTATAAACACTAATAGCTTGCTTATACTACAGTTAAAATCTTGATCTGAGCTCATACAAAATTTTAACTTTAATAAAAGTGAGCTATTGTATTTAATTCTTTATTTAAAATATAAAAATGATAATGCCGTATTATCATAATATATTGTCAACTTTCATTAACTAAAAAGATTGCTTAACACGCATTAAATATATAGAAATCAAAAATGTTTTAAACCTTCCATATAAAAAATAATTTGAACGCAATTTTATCGGTTTAACTGGAACACTCATTTACTATGAATAAAATTATTAATAACTTTTTTAAAGTTTAAATATATAAAATATTGCAGTAATAGCTAAAATTATTATAATGTACAGTGACAATTATATTTTATTATTTTAGTTTATAAAGCTAATTTAACTCAAATTTCTATAATTTATATTTTAGTTAATTTAATATAAGTTATATTATATATTCATTATATAAATAATAGTTCATAACATTATATATCAATACTAAATTATTAACTTTAGTTAATTAAATATATTACTTAAACGCTTTAACATATATAAATCAAAAATATTTCAAATCTGCTTTATAAAATTT
>KQ964439.1:2946-17473 GCA_001566745.1 Conidiobolus coronatus NRRL 28638
GCCTTACTCAATCCGGTCATCTTGTTACCTCAATTCGTTGTAAATCAACTGTAAATAAAAATTTAAACAAATTTAATGGATTAGATGTTAATTTAATTTTAGAAGGATAAGCCCAAGAAGAAGTGGGTAATTCACAAGAAGCAAGATATTCCTATTAAATTATTACAAGATGTTCCTTTCTTAGGAAGAGCTGGTAATTTTAATTTGTATAAATTTATTATTTTTTTACTAATAATATTTTTAATTTATAGGTGATTCTGTTAAAGTTAAACGTAAAAATTTTAAATTTTAATATTAAGTTAATTTTATATTAATTAATAATTTTTAGCTGGTTATATGAGAAACGTATTATATAGCAATAAAATGGCTATTTATATTCCTAGAGAGCATAAACAAATTTCCAAAAAAGAATTGGCTAAGCAACCTCAAACCACTCAAACTTCTCAAGTAACTCCCTTACACACGATTAAATTATTTTTATTAACATTTAATTTTTAGGCTAAGGTTATGGGCCACACTTACTCCAGTTACCTCAAATTAGCCCGTCTCGAACGTGAACTCAACCGTGTCCACGAACTTTCCTTCATCAGATCCACTATCACTTTAGGAGAACCTGAAATTTACGGAAGTGTCAGTATTGAAGATATTTTAAATGAATTAAGACAAAACCATAAGCTTAACATTGAAAAAGATACATGCACTTGGGAAAAGGTTAAAAAGGTTGGAATTTATAGCTTTAAGATTGATTTAGGAAACTTAGGAGCTTATAGCTTAAAGGTTAACGTTAAGCCTGAACAATTACCCCCCATGCCCGAAGTTGGTGGACCTGAAGTCAATGCTCAACTCTAACTGCTAAGCTAAAGTAATTTACTCCTTCTAGATCGTTTAACTTTAATTATAGAAGTGAAGAAGGGTTAATTTTAATTAAACTATTATTTAAATTAATTATTTTTATTTTTTTATTATTATATTATTTAGCTATGAATTTATTTAAAGAAATTAAATCAAAGAGTGAGATTATAGTTCTTGAAAAATATTATATATTAATTATTAAACCCAAATTGAGTCTTTAATTCGCTAAATTTGAAATAGCTATCATAGAAATTATCAAAAATTATTTGCTATAATATTGATTATTATAGCTTTTGATTTAATATATATTTAATATTGCTCAATAATAGAACAGATTAAATATATATCTATTAAAAATACTTTGAATATAAGCGTACTTAACGTTATTATAACTCTAATATAAATTATTAATATATTACAATGGTATTTATTAATTTTTGACTATAATAATTGTTGTTTTATACATTAGATTTATAAGTTAATAAATGTGATCAGATTTGTAGTAAGATTATTTTAATTTATATTTCAATTTTATGTAGACTTTTGTAATTCATGATGAATTAATACTAAATATTTTTAGAAATTTATAAGCGCGCTATTCATATATAAAGCTCTATATATTATTTAGAAATTTAATATGACAAAATATAAAATTATAACAATAATTAAATTATTTATTTTAAAATAGTTAGGATAATAAAGAAAGAGAAGTTATAGTTATTAATTAACACTCAAGTTAGAAATAGTAATTGGACCTTTGGCCCCATTACCCAATCCACTGCCATTTGGACCAACACCAGTAATAGCAATACCATTAGGTGTAAAGTTATTTACTGTATTATGATGATTAATAATCACATTATCCTCTTCTCCATGTAAATGTCTAATTGGCTCTATAGGTAAAATTACATCTTCACCTAGAACATGTCCTCCTCTATTCCTTCTAGCTGCAAGGTCAAATTCGTCAGCTAGTAAGAGTTCTTCCTCCAATCTAAGTTCAAATTCTTCACTTAAAACTCCTGTGGGCATATCTTCAACAACGACTACTTCGGGGTGACGGTCTTCAACTATAACCCTTTCAGGAACTTCATCAACTTTGCGAATTGTTTCTGTATCGGTTTCAGTAATAGTAATGTGCTCGTTGGTATTTTGACGTCTTGTTAACGCACTTCTGTCATTAAGGCCAGGCCATCCGGTTCCAAAGCGATGAGCGCTATCTAAATTGGCAAACCTACCGAATGCTTCATTTACTCCGACTCTGTTGTTTCCAGCATCCATAATAGGAATGTTGCTAGCGAGGATTGAAGCTACAAAGGTGTAGATTAGAGCTAATTGGGTTGAAGTCATTGTACTTAATAGATTAATTAGACAGTTTAATTTATAATTTAAAGTGTAAAATGACTTATAATAGTGAATTTAAGTGGTTTTTATATTGAATTTAAGTAATTATTTGTAACAAAATTAACTGTATATCAATCAATTGTTCCTTATAAAATTTGAATTACTTAATTGGAAAATTTGTGTATGAAGATCAAAATTCCATAAAGTTCTAAGATATTTAATAATTATACGATATGATCGAATTATAACACTTAAGGCTTATTTGAATAAATAATATTCAATATCAGAATATTAGTATGAATTTTATCAATTTTATAATAGAAGCTGTTTAATATAATTCATGAACATAAATATCAATAATTTTTTTTAAATTTTTGAATAAAAATTTATTGAGTTAACTAAATCATTTTACTTATAAAGCTCTATATTAATTATCAATTATTTAAACAGGTATAAAAGCTATTATTTATTTATTTTAAAATATTTTAGTAAAAAATAAGAAAAAGGTAAATTAATTAATTAACACTCAAGTTAGTAATAGTAATAGGGCCAGCTGCTTCACCACCCAAACCACTACCATCTGGACCAACACCAGTAATAGCAATACCGTTAGGAACAAAATTATTAACAGTATTTACATGATTAGCAAAGAAATTATCCTCATCATCAAGGAAACCTCCAAATTTATGTCTAGGTAAAGCCACATCCTCTACTAATACTTCCTCTGCTAATACTCCTTGGGGGGCAGCAACCCTAGCGTTTTCTCTAATAGTTTCAGTTTCAGTTTCGGTAAATCTAATATGTTCGTTTTGACGTCTTGCTAGACTACTACCACCACTGGTAACACCGCCGGCAGTGTTAATGGATTCACCGTTACGACCAAAGTTACCGTTGAAATGAGGATTATTGACCACATGTTGGGTTAATGTTATAACAGGATTATTTTGGGAAATTCCGCTGTCACGACGGACGAAGGGACCTGCGGCAGCACCGGGCCATCTGGCTCCAAAGCTACCAAATCTGTCGAATGCTTCGTTTACTTGAACTCTGTTATTTCCAACATCCATAATAGGAATGTTACTAGCGAGGATTGAAGCTACAAAAGAGCAGATTAAAGTTAATTGAGCTGAAGTCATTTTGATATTAATTAGTTATTTGATATAGTTTATAATTAAAATCTAAATAAATACTCGATATTACTGCCAAAATTTGAGTTTTTATAATGTAGGGTACTTTACTTGTAACAAATTAATTGAATATCAATCAATTAATTTTATAGTTGGCAAAACTGTAGATCGTTTTAGTATTTAAAATTCAATTGTATTCAGTTATTAAATAGTTAAGTAATAAATGAACAAGATTAACTATAACTTTACCGTTAAGTACAAAAATAGAGCTGTAGTTTTACTAACTAAAATTATTTGGGAATATAATTCATAAAAACTCTATTTTTTTGATAAATTTAAATTTTAATATGAAGTTTTAACAATTATATTAATATAATTGAATTATAGTATTTACATTTTAAAATGAATAAAAACTATATAATATTATAATATTAATATTGAATTCTATCAATTTAAGCAAATAATGGTGATTACTTAATATATTTCATAATATATAAATTTATAATATTTTAGTTTAACTTAGTCAAAGTATTTTTTTAAAATAAAATAATATTAAATTATCTGAAATCTTGAATATATAAAATTATTTATAACAATATTATTAATTTATCAACATTATATAATTATATTTAAAAGTGAATTAATTATTTATTTTAAAATAGTTTAGTTAATAAAGGGTGGTAGAGAGCCATATAGTGATTAATTAACAACATTGTTAGTTATTCTAACGGAATCTATAGCATCATGACCTACAAAACCATGACCTAAAGCACCACGGCTTATACCACTACCATTTGGACCAACTCCAGTAATAGCAATACCATTAGGTGTAAAGTTATTTACCGCGTTAATATTATTAGTAAAGAAATTCTCCTCTTGATTAGGAATGTGCTCAACAGGTAATCCAAACTCTTCGCCTAAAACGTGACCTCCTCTATGTCTTCTAGCTTCAGCATCGAATTCTTCATCCAACAATGCACTATGAGCTAATTCTTCAGCAAGTAGGTGGTCATCTAACCTTTCAAGTTCAAATTCTTCAGATAAAACTCCAGTACGTCTAGGTTCAACAAGTTCTTCAGCTATTAATGGACGATGAACATGCTCTTCAACTAATACTGGACGGTGAACATGCTCTTCAACTAAAACCCTCTCAGGAACTTCTTCAACTTTGTGAATTGTTTCGGTATCGGTTTCGGTGACAGTGATATGCTCGGTTTGACGTCTTGCCAAAGTTTTACCAGAACCAGCGACACCACCTGCTTCGTTAATAGATTGACCATTCTGTCCCAAAGCTCCATTAATAAATGGATGGTTTAAAAATTGCTGAGTAGTATCTACAACGGGGTTATTTTGACTAATACCACTGCCTCCTTGACGTCTAGCCAATGTGCTACCACTGCTGCCAACACCTCCAGCTTTGTTGATGGATTCACCGTTACGTCCAAGATCACCGTTGAACTGAGGAGTACTGGAAACTTTTTGGGCGAGTGTTAAGAGGGGATTATTTTGGGAAATACCACTGTCACGGCGGGCGAAGGGACCTGCAGCACCAACACCAGCACCTCTAGCAGCACCAACGCCGGGCCAGTTAGCTGCAAAGCTGTTAAGATCGTTAAAGCTCTCCATGTTACCGAAGTTAAATCCTTCGAAAGTAGGGATGCTATTAGCTAAAATAGAAGCTACAAAAGTGCAGATAAGAGCCAATTGAGTTGATGAAGTCATTTTTGTTTGTTGATAAGTTAATTAATTTAATTAATTAGTTGTTAAGTTTATAATTTAGAGTCTAAATTGATATCTTATAATAGTGAATTGATAGTGGTTTTTATAAGGTGTACATTTTTACTTGATACAATGAAATTGTATATCAATCAATTATTCCTCAAAGAATTCGAATTTTATAAAAAATTTGATAATTTGGTAACTTGTGTGATAATCGAGTGACAAGTTTTAATTACCGGAAGTTTTTTCCTATACAATGGTTATCAATCATTATTTACTAACGTTTTAATTTGAATTTTGTCGTATAGTAATTTTTTATACTAGCTAATATTATTATTTGATAGATTAATTTAATTATAGGTTTAGTTTAGTGTGTATGTTATTCAAAAATTAAAGGTGTATGTTAATTTGGTTAATTAAATTGATTAGACAAGATATACTATTGCTCTATATAATTATTTATTAATTTTTAAAGCCTTTTCTAGATAGAGGGTAATTGGCTAACTGGGGTATATTAAGCACTAGGTGGATTAGTGACAGGCGCGCTATTTTCTCCTGATTCTGATATTTCATGGCCTAAAACAAATTGCTCTAGAATATTATCTCTTTTCTCTGTGTCTTTAGCATCATCAATTAACAAATGAGGTTTGTGTTCCTTAATGTGTCGCTCCCTAATTTCTTTCTCCATTTTCTCCGCAATTCTCAAAGCCTTCTCCCTAGCTTCTATAAACTGTGGGGTCTCTTTCCCTGTCATAGTTTCCTTAATATCTTCAGTGAAAACTTCTCCATTGGGGCCTGTTTCAGTGAATTTCTTCTCAGCTGTTTGTCTCCTACTCAATCTAGCGTTAACACCATTTTGAACTCCGCCTGCATTGTTCATTCCACCTGTAACAGCTCCTAAGCCGCCATTAATAAAGGGATGGTTGTTAACCTTAAAATTTTGGGTGATAACAGGGTTATTTTGGTTAATGTCATCTCTTCGAACAATAAAGGTAGGGTTACCGCCCCAACCCCAGCCGAGTCCATTGTTTTGTACGTTTACATCGTTGTTACCAACCTTCATAATTGGCATTTCATTGGCGAGGGCTAGAGTTAATAAATTGATTAAGATTACGTTTAATTTTGTAGAAATCATTATTGATGTATATTGAGCAGTCTAATGTATAGCTTAATATGATATTCATGAATACCAACTAGTATTTATAATGATTTGGATAATTATATTTGAAACTTGAATTATCTAGAGCTTATGAATATTTTACAAAATTTACACTTTAAAACTTGCAACAAATTTCGAAAAACGTTCATAATAACTTCAGTGTAATAAAAGCACTTAAACAGTAATTAATCATTCAATAGTAAAAAATCTCAAGTTTTAAACATACCAAGCTTCATAAAACATATTATAATTATATAAATATAGGTTTATTTAATTAGATTTAAATATCTTCCGCATCAATAAAAACTTTTCCATCACTAAAAGATTCGGTTTCTTCAGCATTCATATTTACACTAACACTACCGGGAGTACTCCACCAATCAAACTCATTAATTGCATTGGTTACAGCGTCTCTGCTCATCTTTTCAATCTCTTTGGGACCTACCATTCCCTGATCATTTTCAATTTTAGCTAGAGAATCAGCAATTGCGTTTGCTTTTTGCGCTTCTGCCAAGAAATTGGGTACCTCTAATGAGCTAGGGGCTTTTGCAGGGGTTGCTGGAGTTGCTGGAGCATTTACGTGGGAATTTGTAGCAGGGTGTGGTGTGATAGCTGAACTTACGCTGAATTGGCCATCTTTCATTGCATTTACAGCTTTTATCCTATTTGTGCGATCAAAAACTGGTAATTGTCTTCGTATAACCATTGATTGAATACTGACTACTAATAATAAAGTACAAGTAATTAATTTCATATTTTTAATAAATAATATAAATAATATAGATAAATAGATAAATAATGGTAACTATATCACTAGCATTTGTCTTTTATATTAGTTTAAATTCTCCGTCTTAATAAATTTTTTATAAAGGGGATTTACAATAAAATTTCTGAATTAAGCACTTGAAACTAATATTCCAATTAGTATAATTTATTATTCATTTTTATGAATTAATAATAAAAGAAGATTACATAATACTCAAGTATATATACTATTATATATTGCGAGACTCCATTAAGCTAATGTAATTTTATTCAAAATTTTTAAGCTCAATTTGAAAAAACTTTGATTATTATACTAATAAATTGTGTTAAAATACTGATAATAAAAGTTGATAGTATGTATATAAACATAATAATTTCACCTTTTCTACTAATTATACTAGCTAATGACACTAATGACTCCTTTATATTGGAATTATTAGATCGAATTATAAGTTTTTAATCTTTTCTGTTAAGCATGTCATATACACAATAGAACATGGACGATATAATGAATTTTGTCGAAATATTCCAATAAATATAATTCAAAAACTTTGATTTGGTCTAATAAAATTTTGAACATTTCATAAAAATTATAGTCAAGTTAACTGGAATCACTTATATATATGTCGGCTTTACTAAAAAATATAACTGCAAACAACAAATAGCATAGTACAATATATTAATCATTTGAAACTGATGTTATTTTTCAACTTATTTAAAAACTACGCGCTGATTCTAACCTATATACGCAATACTATTTTAGATCTTAAAAGTATAAATAACATAAAATGATTTAAATTGTTAAAATATAATTTATTATTTAATGAAATTTGAGTTAAATGTATTATAATATAATTTTATAAAACTTGTATATTTAATAGCTATTGATATAGTTATTTATATTTAGATTCACCAAGTTTATTCTCTTATAAGCAAAATTAACTCACTATTTCAAACTTCAAAATAAATTTTACAATAAATCTAGGACTTTTTAAAGTAATATGATTTCGTCACTAGCTATTTAATTCTATTGGAACAAGATAGTCCTATTTGCTGAGTATTGTTAAATAATGATGAATCCAGCTCTGTTATAACGAGTATTATCCGTGTTTTAGTTAAAGAGGCTCATTAAGGATTTATTACTCTAATAATTATTATAATAAGAGCTGCCTGAAACTTGTTTTTAAAGTTAAGATTTGCTAAAGATCAACAGCGTGTATGATGTTCAGCAGTATTTATATAAAAATCTTTAAGTCATTTCTCTTGTGAATATTTTGATATCAATATCATAATATTATAACTTGACTATATACTCACTTTCAGCTCACTATATACGCTATAAATTTTAAGAATATCACATTTTTCTGAAATTTTTTATTGTTATGTATAAGGGGGTAAACTTTATTTTAGCCCTAAATAAAGTAAATATTGCATAATAATTAATTATGAAATCACACTACTTTGATGAATCTGTCATTTCAAAATAAGGCTAATGAAAAAATAATTTGGAAAAAGTTGTTAAAACAAAAGTGATGAATATATTCGAGTAAATAAGTATGCTTGGCCACACTACGGCGCAGGCACATTAACTAGAGGCAAATTGCACTAGGAACTCTAAATTAACTCAAATTGTATTAACTGGACCCTTAAAATCAATCCACTGCAGCACAGTGTGGATAAAATTCAATAATTAAATCATCTCCTTACCTATTCACTAATTAATTATTCTGACGCAAGTTTGACTTATTGGTCTTTGAATAATATTCACCCCAATAAGATTTCATTTTTGAATTTCGCCTTTTATAGCTTGCTAATTTTTATTTTATTTTTCTACTTCCTTATAAAAATTGACAGATTAAAGTTCAGAGGGGTTTAATTGGATGTTGTAGTGGTGTGTTAATTTGAAATAAAAATTTATAATCCCATAAAATAAGGGAAAATTCCTTATTTTTATAGCACCCTTGTTTAAGTTCTCAGTTAATATTAAATATTTTTTCCTTATTTCTCTCAACATAAATAATATACACTTAAATATGGCTAATTTGATACAGTTTAATAATCAATGGAACTCGGATGAGAGTGATGGTAATTGTAGTATGATGGACGAGACACACCAGGTATTATTCAACTCAACGGTTGGTGTTCTAGAGCAGGCTATAAGGCTATTAAACTCTATTGAGGACGACAGGTATTATACCAAGGTGTCTACCTTTGTCCCCGGAAGTACCATTGGAAAGCACATTCGTCATAGTTTAGAACACTTTGACGCTTTAATTTCTGGTTTTGAAGACCTTATTACTGAAAGTCAATTCCATGATAATTGGGTAGTTCAATACGATACAAGAGTTAGAGATGTAATACCCCAACTAAACTTTAGTTATTATTTTTAACTAACTTTTAAATAATAGAAATTAGTTGAAACGAATATAGAAGCTGCTATACATAGGTTTTCCTGGGTTATAGATAATTTAAAACCTATGATGAATTATGTTAACCACCCAGTTCAAGTACTCTCTCTAATAGACCCAAATCACCCAGAAGAACTTAATACACCCTCTACGTTTGGTAGAGAGTTGTGGTTTAGTGCCCACCACACAAGTAAGCTAATTTGTAAATCGCAACTTATATAGTTAACTAATGCGCAATTTTTTAGTCCACCACTACGCTTTAATAAAAGTTATTCTAATTGAAAATGGCCTCCCTTTTGAGAAAGAGTTAGGATTTGCACCAACAACGCTTCAGCGTCAAAAGTTAAGCTCCAGTGAAAATAGTACAGGCAGCTCACCGTCAAACTAGTCGCGCCCCATTCTTCATTTGTAACAATAGATTATTTTATATATAGTATATCTTAAACTTGTCAATTTTTATCAGATTTTACTAAATAAAACAGAAAAAATTAAATATAAAAGCCAACTGTAATTGGAGTTAACTTAATTTGGAATGACTTAATTGCAGAATTTAAGTCATATGGTGATAATTAATAAATTAATTATAATAAGAGAGAGGTTAAATTTATTTTGGAGTAATTATACTATATTTGACTAGGTTGAATAGCTAATTGTTTTCATTCTTAGCCAGAATTTTAACTTATCTAGCTAAATTATAATCACATAACATGTGTTTTATTTTATTGAATTATTTTCTTATTTTTATTAGTTACAACTGTGTTCAAGTCTATGAAATCAAAACTGCTACGAAATATCCCTCACCCACAGATAAACTATTATGATTGGTCAATACCTGTAGTTTAGCCATTACATCATTTTATAAAACAATTGCAATGTAATAATGACTCAAATATTTAAAGAGAAATAGAATAGTTAAAGAGATACTTTATCATATTAAAGTATATAAAAACTTTTATTTAAATTGAGGAAAATTTAAAGTGTAATTATTATGAAAAGATATCTAGGGTCATCAAATTTATATGCAAGATCCAGTAAAACTGACAAAAAATTTTAATAATATTATGTAACGCAATAAATTTTTAATTACTATTTGTCTACTTAACGCGTCAATTATCTCATAAGTATCTGATTTTTATGAACTTATGTCGGGCCTAACGGACAAGAATTAAAAACTTTCTGCGTTACATAATAGTTATAAGCACTAATATCTTGCTTACATCAAATTAATATTCAGAATTAAGCTCATACAAACTTGAGATAAGTTAACTTGAATTATTCATATCATAGTATTTAACTATATTAGCTAATAGTTTAGACTTTAAATAATAATTAATAGCAAAACTTTTAACTAATAGCAATAAATTCATAAAATACAAAGTATAAATTGTTGTACAATTCAAATTATATCACTGTTTGAGCGTTGAAAGCCATAAAAGTGCAAAATAATAAGAATTTGACATTTAAACTTAGATCGAAATAGTATTATTTATTAGGGTATAAATATTTATAATCTGAATAATATTTTGTAATTTTAAAAACCACTAATATATATTAATTTTAACTATATGCAACTTTAATGATTTTCATGTTATTTAATATTCAATTAAACTGATTGAATGCTAGTATTTTTAATAAAAATAATTTATATTAATATTTGAATTTTTATTAATATTTTATTTTCAAATATTTCTTTGAAAGTAGAAATATGAGAAATATATTTAATAATAAACTAATAAATTGAAATATTATTAAATCTTTAAATTTTTAATATATACTTTAAATATTGGAGATATGGGAGTTTAAATAATATATATCATTCATTTTATTAGCAAGCTATTTAAATTGATATTATAAACTTTATAAACATTTAAAAACTGCTGCTATAATATCATATTTCGACAATTCTCTATCAAATGTTTAAAATGTAACATAATGGCATATATTTTCGAATAATAGCTTTTAAAATTACATAATGAAATATTTTATAATAAAACAGAATTTAATTGTATGAAATATAAAAACAAATATTGATTTTTCTTGAGTTTATGAATGTATTTGCTAATGTTTAACTATTTCATAAAAACTTTATCAAGAATGCTCTTTATATTCATTATGTTTCAAATATCTATTAATTATGGTTTTACATTATTACATTTATTAGCTTGGAGTATGTATAAACCTCTTATTCATGATTAAATAATACCATAAATACAAATTATTTTATCTGAATTATTAAACTAATCGCCTTAATAACTAACTGTAACTACCATAAAGTTTAATTTCTTATTGTTAATCCTTAATCATTGCACTTTTGAACAAATAGTATATAAAAAGGTTTCAATATACAGAGTTAATGAGAAGACCTACTAGGCACCTATCTGTTACCGCAATGATAATCATGCTCTTCCAATTGTTTATTTAATTAATGCTATAACTATCATTTCTTAACTCCTGCCAAAGTTAAAGTTAAAGTAAGTTATTATTCATTTACGATAGCTTTGACTCTGATTAGCTAGTTTTTATTACCTCGACTACAATATATTTTATCCAAGTTTGAATATTTGGCTGTGAGAACAATAGCAATAAGTTATGATTTAAGGGTTAAGCTATTTATAATAGTAACCAATTTATAACAGTCATCCAATAAATTGATATAAATGATGTGTATTAAGTAGTCTAGTAGAATTTAAACTTTTTAATAATAAACAATAAATTCAATATAAAAACTATGATTTAATTAAATATTATACTTATATAAATTTTCAATTTATTATATTATTACAGCTATGTTTATTAGCTGAGAAATAATTGGCTATTTTATAGAATAAAGAGGTTTATTATTACTAATAAATATAATTAAATTATTTATATAGATTATCCTACTATAAAAGTACTATCTTATACGATTGTGACGTGTATAGCTATAATATATATAATTCATACTGAAAATATATATTACAAAATACCAAGTTAATTAATTAATAAAACAAAGAATAGATATATAAATATATTTGCCTTTATAGAAACTATAAATAGTAGCGTCTAGAAGATCTATGAATTTTTTAAAATAATTTATATCTTGTTTAAACGCCCATTGACTCAAAGCTTTTCACTATATATTATATTGTAATATTAAGACCATATTATAATTTATGCTAATAAAGATGACTATAAGTATGATAAGATTATAATAAAAATTTTATCAGATAATCTTAAAGCATATCAATTAAACTAGTAACTATAAAGTTTATAAGCAGTTATGTTAATGGCGATAAGCATTATATGTATCTTAACAAGATTATTTTTCTCAGTTTATAATTGTCATTGATAAATTAGATTCACGTTACTAACTCTTATATTTCAAATAAACATGTAATAAGCTTGATCAAAGAACAAAATTTTTTTTGAAATTTTACAAATCTTAATAGGTAGCGAATTTTTATGAATATTACTAGTTATACTCTATTAAACACACTTACTAAGTTTGGTAATCTCTAGTTATCTAATGCTTTTCTCTGTGTAATTTTTTGCGTAAGCTAGCGCAGCTTAAAATAGCTATTCTTTATATTTGAAAATCATATGATTTCTACATCTTGAGCAGTAATATTTTATTAATAGATAAAAACTTTTCTTATCTAAACTTCGCGTTACAATCATACACTATCCATTTTATACTATTTTGAATATAAAAAATGATCTTTTCTTAAATAACAGTATTATAATATAAGGGACCTATCAAACTTAATTCAAATTGACAGCTATATTTTATATAGCATGTCTAGCTCCTAAATTTTATATTGTTTGTAATATGCGAGTTTTTGGTTAAATAGAATTATGTCCCACATATAGTTTGAATACAAATTGCCACTCTAAGGTTCCATCCGATTCTATTTTATGCAGTGTAAGCAGAAATCAAGAATAAATATTCTATTCGGTTTCTTCTATAAAAGAATATATTGAGAAATCGATAATGATGATATCTTGTTTAGAACCTACATACTTCAATAATACCACCGCTTTAGCTTGTAAAAAAACATCCGATTGAAAACAGCGTTTTATAAAAAAAATTTTGAGTAACAACATTCAACTAATAAGCTTAAACTCACATCGCCAATTTACATTTGCAAAACGCTTTGTACTGTTTTTTCAAATTCTCAACTAATACTTAGTAACGCTAATTTCCTTTTATATTCAATTTATTATAATATATGCAAAAATGCTTTTATATAGAAATAAAAGATTAATATTCTATAATACAAAAATAGATCTAGGTATTATTAAATAATTCTTCACAAATCAACAATAAACCTCGATATATAATGTTTACTTTGAATTAATCTAAGCCGCAGCTGCGTATAGCATATTTTTTCAATTGATTAAGTTCCTTTTCAACAGAATAATACAAATTTTGAGTGCATATTGCACGGGTATATCTGGTAATCCATTATTAATTTTTTTCACTTTATCTGATTATAATCCACTAAATTATTTTTTTTATACTAAACACAGCAAGTAGTGATAAATTTCCTTAATTGTATAAATACAAATGATATCTTATCTTTAAACCACTTATATTTAAACGTTATTGTTGTTTGTTATTTTCTATTGTTTACATTATCAAAAAACTCTTTTTATTATAAGATTTTTAGATTAAACGTGGAACATATAGAATATTTTAATTTTGATTATTCACTTTACAATGATAAGGTAAAGTGAACACTTGAAAGTGAATGTTTTGATTGAGGATACGAGTGTATGTAATAAAACTTGAATTTTCCCATTGATGCCAGGTAGCGATGATGCCATAATCGCTATTATAAGTTTTGATATTATAGCTAGATATTTTTTAAATTATATAGAACCAATATAATAATGTCATTACTGGGTATACTCAGTTATATGTTAAAAGCTAATAGATTAACTATTTGAAAATTACGGATTTTAGTAAGTATATTACTATAAAAGGGAATATTTTATTTGCTGCATATAAATTGCATATTTTAAAATTATTACTTTTAAAATATAAAAATGTTAATGTAGTGTATTGTATTTTCATTTATTCATAGAGTTGATAAAGTAAAAATAGATTGGTTTGCTAAAATAGCAATTATTTCATACCTTTAATATAAATAAGCATGCAAATGTTTCAAATATCA
>KQ964439.1:17599-32087 GCA_001566745.1 Conidiobolus coronatus NRRL 28638
AATCTATTCACATAAAACTTTTAAAATTTTCAAATATTCTATATTGTCTATTAAATGAAAGTCGCTTTAATTAATAGATAAAAATATATCTGGGCAATAATGACTCATCAACAGATCTCCATTATTATCAAACTTAAAAGAAACATTGGATATTGGACTAAATTAGGCAGTTTATACTTATCCCTAGTTAACCATTCGCTAGTAATTCACGTTTATATGACTAACGGTAAAATGTATATTACTATTAATAATAGGGCCATTAGTAATACCGTGACAAATTAGCCTATATTGGATGGCTGGTTATATTTGAATATTACTGTATATACTGTTTAATTATACTAAATAAATTAACTCGCTATTCAGCGCCAAATTCTGTGATATTTTAAGAAAATAAAGCCAATAAAAATGACTTTTAGCATACTCCGTCTATTTTTACACAAATATAATTAAACTAACTATAAATGCCAAATTAAAGTCAAATTGTATTAGTAATCAACTTCTAACATTTAACTATCAGTCAATCTTAATTTAGATAATAATAATAATTATTGTTATATTTTCCTTATTTACGCTAGCCAAATGTAATATAAATAATAATTATGATTAAAATTTACTGTTTTAACAGAAGAATAGACTGATTTTGTTTTGCTTACTAATGAAAAAGTGAATGATTCACCCGTTTAGTACATCTTTATTATTAAAGCATCTTTACGTCAGCTTTAATTGCTTTAAAATTTCTTGAAAATGACTCAATTATGAATCTATAACAAGCTAAACATCAATATAAAACGCTTAATTATTAAAAATGCTAATGAAATATAATTAATTACACGTCATCTTTATATATAAACATAGTCGGACTACTTGGACCGACAGAGCTATTTAAATTAATAATTGTAATATATAGCTTGGTATATCGATTGATTGGTTCAAATAAATTGGTAAAATTTACAACCGGAATAATTTTATCTAATTTCTTATTGTGGGTAAATTATGTAATTTTAATTTGTCCATTTTTTAGTATTTCAGGATCTAATGTTTTAATGAATCGAGATTCCGTAAAAATCATTTTAAAAATAGTAGATGCTTACACGTTTCTTTGCCTCCTCTAAATATTTCTAGCTCCTTTATATATAAGATTGATTATTAATGATTTATAATCCTGCATTAGGTGCTGACAGCGTCGGATAGAAAACATTTTTCGTATCAAATAAGCTGAGCAATATTAAAAATGATTTCATTGATGTTGATAAAAACATTGGAATTTTATATTGATGGTGATAATAATACCAGTTAATAATAAATAAGGTAATTTTATCAAAAGTTGAACTCTTGTTAAATTAAAATTGATAAAGTAGAATGCTCACGCTATCACTTTTTATAATTGTTATTTTGCATGGTCACTCACTATGAAGTCAAGCTGTTCAAGTGATTTTAGTGTACAGTATGATAAAAATCATATGCACTTTTGGTTTGATAACAATTAGTTTGATTCAATGAATTGATTTCAGTCAACAATTTACACTTGACAACTAGTCATCATAAATTAAGTAATTGTTAGAGCTTAAAGAGTTTTAAAACTGACGAATATTGAATTGTGGCCAAATTCACACCCTTTAATTAGTTTTATGCATTTGTTGACAAAAAGGAATTTAGGACATTGATAAATTGGAGTAATTTAATTGGCTGAAAGGGGAGCTTATGAATTTAAGGACATTAAAAAGTTAATTGTTGATTACTAATAGATCCCTCAGAGTGAAATAATAATTTCCCAATTAATACCTATGAAAATCTCATGAATCAAATTTATAAGGGAATTTAAAAAACAATATAAGGACATCTGACTCCAACAATTTTATTTGGTTAATGCATAAAATCCTCATATATTAGGATCTATCTTTTATCTCTTTTCTTTTCTTAACTTATTTGACTTCCCCTCGTCATGTATAATCCTTTCGAGTCTTTTGCTATGGACCCTTTCCTAAGTCAAATTAACTATAACCAAGATATGCAATCCTTTGAAGAAGATAGCTGGACGCAAGCTAGATTCTTTGATATCCAAGCTGAGCCCGGCTTCTCCACTGCTAATCAAAATCTCACTAATTTTGCTCATCAAACATTTGCTCCTACTTCAAGCTCTGTCCCTAGTCTTGTTAGCACTCCCTTCCCTACTACTCCTTCCTTCACTCAAGAATCTCATAACCTCCCCTCTGAGCTCTCTAACCCTAAGAGTCCCGGTTCAGATGATACTCAAAACGACGATAAGCCCCCTACCAAAACTCGTCGAGTAATCAAGGTTGAAGATCTTAGTGAAGAACAAAAGGCAGAATTAGAAGAAGATAAGCGCAAGCGTAATACTCTAGCAAGTGCTCGTTTCCGTCTTAAGAAGAAGGAAAAGGAACAAACCTTAGAGAAAACTGCTAAAGAAATGACAGAGAAGGCTGAAGCCCTTCAAACTCGTGTAAATGAACTAGAGAAGCAAGTTAAGTGGTTAACAGGACTTCTATTGCAAAAAGATCCCGAAACTATTTCTCTTCCTCCTACTTCATAATTATTTTTTTCATGGCTTTTTACCAAGGCTTCTAGCAAGTTCGCATAATTGTACCTGATCCCCCTATCTTCATACTAACTATTGGTCCTCCCCACTCTAAAGATGCTAAATACAATTATATCATACTCTCGTTATCTTTATGGTTAAAGGAGTAAGATATGATTAAAGTTAGTTAATAATTCGTAATATAAATAAACGGTTAAACAGTGTTGTATGGTGCGCTTTTTATCTCTTTTTACTTCTGTTAGTAATAATAGATGGGTTTATAATAGATATCATAATAGTAATTTGTAGTAGTTTAAGAAATTGCTTAATCTATTATTCAGAGCCAGAGCACATTAAGATCTAAAGAATTATCTCATTGCACTCATTATCGTCAATCTGAGATATATTTATTCTTGTTTCAATATCTATTTTTAGCCCTTATTTTTAGTTCATTGCTTATATTGTTCTTCTTGCACATGACACAGATTTACTTATGATTTTTAATGGCTTAGCAAGTGTTTAAAGTTAATCAATTTATTTAAAATTGCCTAATAAGGATAAGTAAACTTTTAATACCAGTATCGATTCATATCTTTCTTGTCATATTAATTATTACTGCTATACGCTGTCAATCAATATTTGTTAGATTATACAACTTAGTTCATATGGCGCATACTCAGTTCAACTACTAGAATCTTGCTGCTTAACTCTTAAGTTTTAACTCAAATTTTAGATTACTAATCATAAATTATTTAGGGGGTTATGATTGGTTGAACTTAAAGATTAGCTATTAATTTGAAACATTTTCCACACTTGTTCAATCACAGGCTTGCTTGACCGATAATTTCCGCATTATAAATTTGAGTTAGTTTATGGTATAAAAATGAAAATGATTTAATATTGTGTAGTGGGGCGTTGGACCAATCATAATTCTGGGCTTGTATTATTTAATACATACATACATTATTGAATTATTATTCTATCACTTGACTGGGTTGGGTGTGTGAGGGGGGCGACTGTTTATCAGCATTCTAATCAGTAATTTTACTGTTTTAGCGATATAAGGCTTTGTAGGGGTAAATTAATTAAATTCTTATTATTTAATTTTCCCTTATCAAATATTTTATTGATCTTTATCGATAAAATATACGGCTTAAAAATGAAATTAACCAAAAATTGAGATGAAGGGATTTAATAACTTCCAGATCCTCAACTCATACATATAAGCTATGTGTATGTTCATAATTAAGCTTTAATTAATTGTATTATGGAAAAATACTAAGCCAGTTTTTCTATTTTTCCAAAATACGATATTTAATACCTTTGTGCCGAGTTGCTAGCTTAGTTATGCTTTGCACTTTCACTCAAGGTTTATAAGGCTTTGCAAATTTAAATTGAGTGTATATTATATCTTGATTTAAAAAAGAGTTTTGAAGTATCAAGCATATAACTTCATATATTTTGCAAATGATTTGATTTGTGATAGTTAAGGAGTTTATTTATGCTAATACACAAATTATTTTTACTAATCAGACTAATATATAATAACTGCAAACTCTGAGATTTTCGACTCTTGTTTTAACAGCGATTATATGCTCTCAAACCCTATTTTATTCATTAAATAGTTGTTTAACAAACATTGATTACATCTTCAAATTAATGAATAAATCCCATAATTTAAATATACTCGAATAGCTTATTTTAAATAAAAATATTCACATCAAATCAAAAAATAAATTAATTTGCATCCATCACACATAATTTAATGAGCTCAATTAAACAATATTTAAATAGTAAAAATTTGAAAAAATTGAATCATATTATACTAAAATGTAGTCATCCCGATTACTTTAAATTAATCAATAATAGTAACCTTAACCTAAATAGTATTCAATCTAAAAATCATGAGTTTTTAGTTAAATGGAATTGCTTTACTCAAGAATTTGATTTATTAAACCAATTATTATCATCAACGAATAGATGCAAAGACGATAAACCTTCAAAGTTTGAACTGATTAAACTATACTCTGAGACCAATGTTATTGACTTTGATTTTTACCTAAAATCAAACACTATAGTAAATAGCGATGTTAACATCATCGAAACTAGTATTGAATTAAAATTAAACAATGAGCTTAAAAAAGTTTATACATATTTAAATAGAGATCAAAAAATCAATGCATTGCAGTTGAATTATTTAAAATTGATTGGCGATCACTTGGTAGAGTTAAATATTCAAGAAGCTTCTCCAATATCAAATGAAATCAATAAGCAGTACGAATCAAATATTGAAAACTCTTTAAAGTTAAAGAATAGGACTCCTAATAATGGTCGTCAAAATAATATTAGGCAACAATATTTAAAAGGATTAAAATCACATTTATTAAGCAATAAAAATAATAATATAAGCGGGATTAAATCTTAATGATTGTGGTATGTAAATTCGTTCTAATATGCAAGAAAACTTAACGCTTCATTTTCTTTAATGGCAAGGTTGAGCTTTGTGTAGGTCTTTTACCATTCTTTACAGGTGGAGCTGGGTTTGATGCCTTCTTACGTGGCTTTTCATCTTCTTCATCGTCATAGTCTTCTTCGCTTTCAGTCGGATCTTCTTCTGATGGGCTTCCTTCGTCAGAGTCATAGCTGGCTTCTGAATCAGATTCATATTCGGACTCAGGTTCAAATTCACTTTCAGGATCTTCAGAAGACATATCATCATCTTCAGCTTGATCGTTCAAGAAACTCCAACCACCACTAGAGAAGAATTCTGCAGGGTCATCTCTAATAGTTTTCATAATGGTAGACCAATTCAAGTTAAGCTGGCCTTCAGTGTACATAACATCTACTGAATCAAGCCACTCTTTGAGACCTTCAAGATCTTTAGTTGATATGGTATTAATATGGACAGGAGCCTTGGAGAAGTCTTTGAAAACTAAAACAAGATCAAAGTTCTTCAAACCAAACTGAACTCTTTCTAAATGCGCTAATTCAATTTCATCAAGAGTAATGACGAGGAAAGGCATATCTGATAAAAATACTAAACATTCAGTTGTTGGTTGTAAAAGTGCGCTAGATCTGAAAGGTACACCATGGAAACCAAGATCGCGGAATGGAATATCAAGATCTACTTCACCATGAGACTAATTGATAATTAATAATAGTTAAAAATAAATAATTAAATAATCTTACAGCATCTGAAATTTTACGACCAAAGTCATGGAATTCCTTATTCAAGGCTTGCATCATTCTCTTTTCTTCCATTTCAGCTTCCATTTCGTCATCGTCACCATAAAAGTGTTGTCTACGACGGTTACCAGTTTCGTCAAAGGTAACATCTGAAGTTTCGCGATAGAATTGAACATCCTAATTAATGTTAAGTTAATCTTGTACCATATTTTAATATAGTATATTTTTACCTTAGTTTTCTTTTTACCAATCATAATAGGGTTCTTTAAGTGGAAATGTAGTAGAACTAATAATTCACCATCACATGGCTGGAAGAAGAAGTGCTTAATGTTAGAGTATAAGATATCTATATTATTATGTTAGTTTTGTGTTCAAATTCCAAGCTGATATATTACCCAAAGGTCTATTTGAACGGGGTAGTAAGAATCTAATACCATTGCTATGAATTTCTAATTCACCAGGGTATTTCTTGCCTTCCAAAACAGGTCTAATGTATACATCTGAAAGGTGAGGGGGTTTCCTACCAGGAACAACAATGAGTTTATCTTGTTCAACAATATCTGCCATTTCTTTCTTTTCAGTTTCCCTAAATTAATTGTAAATAAAAATATTATTAAATTATAAAAATAGCATACTTCTTAGCAATTTCTTTCTTCAAATCAGTGATTCTCTTGTAAATTTCTGTTAAACGAGCAGTGTCACTACTACGATAGGTCATAGATCTGATAAAGTTAGCTTCTGGGTTGGGGAATGGCATATCGTCTTTTTTGCTAACACCTTGACCAGGAGTGACAAAGTTTACACGTAGGTAGACCATGTTTCCTTCATCGTTTTTGCTAACGTTTTTGATAGTATTGATATGGAAAGGAGTGGGGTATCCATTGATTGGTAAGATGACAGTTTCATTTCTAGCATCTACAACAATCTAAAATAAGTTAGAAAAAATGCTATAATAGCTGATAAATTATAACTACATTGTTAGATCTGACTTCTCTAGGAATAGCAGTTTCTCTCTTATAAGATTCAAAAGATTTGAATACAGCTTTGCTATCTTTGATAGTGCCATCACGGCCATCATCTTGATATCTTAATAAGCCGTCACGGTTCTTCTTTTCAAATAATTCTTGTTGATGGGTTCTTCTACGTTGCTCAGGTGTTTCTTCTTCTTGAGCTTGACTACGGAATTTGGTTTGAAGAATAGCAGAATTTTGAGGCTTAGAAGCTTGTCTATTTTCAGCAGTAGCTTTACCAGGTTTAGAAGGTTTGTTATCTTCAAAGCTGTAACAAATATCAGATAATTTCTTTCCACCAATTGTTAAGAATGAAGGCTGGCTGTGTGTAACCCTAATTGTGTCAGCAACTGATAAAGCATATTGTTTGCCACGACCATCCTTAGCTTCAGGGTTCTCCAAGTCAGTGAATCCAATATTAAATACGAGACAAGTATTATGCTCAATAACTTGATCACATTTGGGACTAATAACGTGAGTGTTTTCTCTGAGTTCAATACCAATCACGAAACCACAGTTTTTGTTGAATTTGGCTTCTAAATCAGGGCGATTTTCAGCGACATAGTCTTGAGCAATTTTGTAAAGCTCTGAGAATTTCATTCCAACCTTAATACTGTTAAGAGTGTGGTTATAAGTATCCATTAAGAATTTATAGTTTTCTTCTTGTTTCTTTGTGGCATTAATGAATAAAGTTCTTGTTTCATAAGTACAATAACTTGAATAACGAACACCTAGAGAGCAAATAATGACACCAGCATAAAGATTTTGCTTATTAGAAGCGGCATGGTATTTGAGATCAAATGTGCCACCACTTTGAACACATGGCATGTGAGCCCAATCAAGTAAATCGTAATTAATATCAGCCTGTATATCTAATTTAGTTAACTTGTTAGTGTTAAATAATAAGTCTTCAATTTTTCTGGAAAGATCAATATGAGAGATATTAGCACCTTTATCGGCGTATGCGACTACTTGTTTAACCATATATTTTGCCATAGCAACGGTAGTTTTACCAGCTGATTGCATCAATTTGATTTCTGAATCTTCTTTATGACATAAAACTTCAGCAACTCCCAATGTTGCATCAACTTCTTTCCAGCTATCAGAGTGATTGGCCTTAATTTTCTCCCACATATCGTAAAATCCACCTACAACTTTATCTTTAGGGAATGTACCAATAGGTTGGAATTCGGGTTGTGCTAAAGTTTTAATTAACTCTTCAGATTTTTCCTTCATAACGGCTTCGTCCTTGGTAAAGGTTATGACTTCAACTGGAAGTGCGTCAGGAATAGAAGAATCTTTGAGAGCTTCCAAATAAGCAGCTATTTATTAAAAGTTAGATAAAATGGCTATTATATATTATTTTAGTACCTTTATTTGCGCTGGTTAAGAAAATTACTTTCTCTTTAGTCAATACAATAGCAGTTTTGGGGAATTCGAAGCCAAGTAACCAAGTCTAAATTATAAATTATAAGATTACTTAATTTACTATTGTATTAGTAATCTTACTTGAAGGGTGCTATATTTAGTGTACTGAGGTTGTTTATCAGGATCAGCTGATAAGAATAAAATAGAATTAGCACCAGAAAAGGCATTTACTTCTTCATCTTCATTTTTCGTCTAAATTAAATAAGTTAGCTTTTAATTAATAATATTAAAGGGCTCTAACTTACATTCCATTTGTCAATTAAAAATCTTAAGCGTCTGTGAAAGCTAACTCCGTCAATTTTAGGCTTAGACATTATATTTTTTAACTAAGAAAGAGAGAAAGCAATATCAATAAAAATAATCAAACTTATTAAATGTTAAGGTTATTACTCTTTTATATTATTTTTTTATACAAGGGGAATGACGCAAATTAATAATCAAATTAAATTAATGCTTATATTGGCGAATTGTAGACTAAAAATTATGGGAATTGTATATCCAAATTTACTATATTATAAAATTTGTTTTACAAGCTACTCTTACATTAGATATGCTAATACTATATTATTAGCAAATTTCAAAAATAATTTTTCACTATAAGCTTAAATTTGCTAATCAATAAATCTTATTAAATGATTTATTAAAATCTAATTTTTATAGAAATTTTAATTATCCTAAAAAATTTAAATTATTTTTATTTAAATACTAAAATTTTATATTGTTGACTAAATACTTAATATTGCTCTAACTATACACATTTTGCAAGGAACGAGATTATAAGCTACTATATATTGAGAATTAGCTAAGAAAATGTATATAATTAATATAATAAATGATTTTAATATTTTTTATTTGATATACTGCAAGATTAATTCATCTTTAATAAGTTAAAAATCTTGTAACATAGCTGAATAGCGAGTATAAAGCACTATAATTGAATAGAAAAAAATACAAAAGTATTAATTTTGCTATTATATAGATCATTTACCTTTTAAAAGGCATCTATTGTTACATAAATCTTTACCCTCTTAAATTTAAATAATAATAAGTTTACTAATTAAAAGATATACAAGAAATATTATATTAAACTATTTTCTTTTTAATAGCTCTGTTTAGATCTTCAATATATATTTATTTTTTGAGATAATTCAAATATAAATTTAAACATTACTTTATTATAACACGATAGTATACCTGGCTGCAATTTATGATTGTGTACTAATTATATATAGTAGATTTTTATATTTAGTAGCTTTAGTGTGTATAAACTAATGCTCTAACAATAGTTTTTAAATCCTGTTAATTAGTATAGCTAATTAAAATATTAATTCAGCATTCAATATTTCCATTACATAAACATATTACATATATTTTTGTATAGTTTTGGAAAAATTCTCCACCTCCTCTTCAAACGAACTTCTAACCTTTTCAAAAGCTTCTCTCTCACACCTATAAAAATTATTGATATATATACCTATAAAAATTAATTTTTTACTCTAAATGCTCTATATCGATTAAGTTGATATTGAATTCTTGATCATCTTCCACACTTGAGCTACTGTTTTCATTTTTCAAATCTTTATCTAAAATCCTTATTAGCAAGGATGCTTTAAATGGTATCAAATATTAACTCAATTGCTTAATGGAAATTTCGATAGCTTTTACTTCTTCCAAAATCCTTTCTAATAAATTAGCTAAATAATTTTAACTCAAATATTTAATAATAACAATGTTTTAAATCACTTTTCTCTTTAATGTTTTGCTTTCCGTTATTTTTCAAATCTTCGAGCTTTAAATGTAAGCATTTTAACTTTGAATTGAACAGTTTTCTATATGAACTTTCATGAGTAATTTTACATATGAAAGATTATGGTTAACTTGGTTCAGATTTTGCATGAGCTCAGTTCAAAATTTTAATTTTTTTATAATCGAGTTTTCATCGTGTATAGTCATTATTTAATAGAGAATTGATGGTATCATCATATTAAAATACTAAATTATCAACTTTAAGTGATAAAAATTACTCTTTAATAAGCTTTAAGCAGGTAGAAATCATAAATATTGTAAATTTTCCATGTAAAATTTTTTGGATAAATATTCCCCGTTTTAACCAAAACCGCTCATATTGAATAATTTGCTCTGTGTTTACCTGTACTGCTTTTGACTATAGGATTTTATTTCTTGGTAGCTATCCATTTTGGTTTTAAATAGTTTAGTAATGATTATAGTGTTTTATATACGCGAATTTTAGCATTTATTAAATGTAAATGATATTGAATAGCAATTTTCGACTCGTAATTGATTATTTATCAAGTTATTAACTACATCTCTCTCACTATTCACTCAAGATATATATAAGGTTAATAACTATTCCTTTGTTAAAATTGTATTAGTTTGATACTATAAATTATTATTTTATAACATTTACTTCAGATTTTTAAGATTATAAATATAATAGGTTAGAGAGAAGATTAAATATAATTAGCTACTTTTATTAAATTTTATTAATAATACAGAAAGTTTTATCGTTGAATTAATATTCGTTATATTAATATAAGTATAAATAAAACTAATTAATTTAATATACACTTAATGCTACCTTCGCTACTTGAGTCTGTTATTGTTATACTTGGTTCTCTACTGGACTGAACCTCTTCAGGCTGGATAGTTACTTCATTAACCCCAAATTTGTTAAGTACACATTTTACTTTGCTACAAATTTCCATATAATCTGCACCTTTTTGAATTGAAATATGAGCTGAAGCAACAATTTTGTCATCGCTCAACTGCCAAATGTGCAATTCGTGGGCTCCCAGTATCTCAGGTATTTTTTCTAACTCTTCATTGATCTTTGTTATAGGGACATGAACTGGACTACTCTGTAATAGAATTTGCGAAGTTCTTTTAATTAAAGGGACAGTAAGCTTAACAATTAGCAAGGTTATTAGGATTGATATTATGGGGTCGAATAAATACTTTTCCTTAAAGTCAGCTAGCCAAATGATCAATGATACTATTATCACTCCAATACTCGTAAGTGCGTCACCAAGTACGTGTAAATAAACTGCGTGCATATTAGTCGATACGATTTTTTTAGCTTGAAAATTGGTGTTTGAATCGTTGTTTGATGACTGGATAACATCTTTTTCATTGATATCGATATGTTTATTATCAATACCAGCTTCAATGTCATCATCGTTACGATTATGAGAGTGATCGTGGCCATGACTGTGAGAATGGCAGTGATCGTGGCCTCCAAACAAAAACATTCCAAAAACATTAACAAATAGACCTAAGCTACCAACAATTAAAATTAGCTGAGGATGTTCAATTTCTATAATAAAGTTGTTAATAAAAAGCAATACAATTTTTAAAAAAAATACCTATTGGAGTGAAGAATCTCTGGATTGCTTCTATAAAAATAGTAAAGCTTACTCCTAGTAGCAATACTCCATTGACTAGTCCTCCAAGGATTTCAGCTCTTTGATAGCCATACGTATATCTAGGATCATAGTCTTTCTTATTGCTCAACTATAAAAAAGAAGTTAGTAAAATGCATTGATAAATTCTAATAGTTTAAGTTACTTTAACAGCGTATAAAGCAATTGCCAAACTTATCACATCGTTTAGCATATGAAATGAGTCTGCTATTAAAGCAATAGAGTTAACTAAATACCCTATTACTAACTCAGCAATCATTAAAGTTAAGCTTAATCCTAACTGAATCGCTAATTTTGTTGACTTTGACAACTTAAACATTATCTAATAGTATAAATATAATCCAATATAGTAATTAAATCACAATGATAATATTTTATTTTCTTCGTTATAGAGTATTTATATAAAGTTTAATTACTGCAATAATTTTTTTAATAAAATGCAATTAAGATTTAGTTTAATTGCATTAAATTACCAATTTATTACAAAAATCCAAATGGCCTAAACCCCTTTTAAAATTCTAATTTATTTTTTGTTTATATTTATTCTTACTCATTATTAAATTAAAATGAAAACATAGTAAAGGATAATATTATTTATATACTAGTTAATATTATTATATAAAACCAATATTAAGTGTTAGAATGTGCTTATAATATAAAATTAGAATTGACTCAGATTGAGCTCATTATGCTAATTTCTTATCGTTTTAATTTTAGATCAATTAAGCGCATTATCGCTGAGTTATTAATAAAAATACACATTTAATATTATGTAAAAGTTATAATTTGTTCTGTTTATAGCATGACACTTGGCTTTAAGCTATAGAAGTTAGTTTATTATAAAATTCGTACAATAAGTGACCTAAGCTATGTTGAACATATAGTAGAATGATTTGTTTTAATTTACATAGTACTTGTTAATAATATATATCTATAACAATTTAACAATTTTATATATGGATATTTGCTAGCATCATCTTATAAGCTAGTTTACATCTTTATAGCGCTATAATTAATATCAGTAAATGGTAATACTTGATATTTAATTAAACTATGTTTTCAAAAATAAAGAATTTTTAATATTTTAGATAAAAGTTATGCGCATACAAAAGTATATTCACTTTAATAAGCCTTTATCCCTATTCGATTTTTTATGCATAGCTCTAATGAGCTCACCAGTTATGCCAATTTTAGATTTATTCATGTCTTAATTGGTATATATTTTATATCAAATTGCTCAATAAACTAATCATTGATTATACAAGCCTTGGAATAACATAAAGATGTTTATAAACCAATTTTTTGAGTGTGGTGGAAAGCTTTCAAATAGCGGTTTAGCTATAATGCAAATATATTCAGTATAAGATTGATTCTGGTTGAAACGAGGAAAATTTGCAGTATTTTTAATTTTTGATTGCTTAAAACTTATTAAAAAGCATCTTCTATTAGTTAGAGTTGATAATATAATATTTTAATAAAATATTATCATTAATCCTCTATTGAATAGTAACTATATACTATGAAAACTCAGTTATAAAAAATTTAAATTTTGAACTGAACTCATACAAAATTTGAATCTAGCCAGAATTACTGATATAATTATAATTGAAAATGATCTGCTTTATTTGTAATGTGGTTATTTAAAATGTTTAATCTATAATATTATTTTGAAATATATACTAATAAATATATTTATTTGGCAAATGTTCTAAAAATACAAAATTACCAAAAATTGATAGATTATGTGATAATTTTATTAAAATTGTTAAAATATATCTTATATTATTCACGCTGCCAGAATGTATAGATCCAAGTAAGATTAGGTAATATATGTAAGTAAAGTTTTAATCTACTTATTTTTCAGCTCCAGTATTAGATGCTAAACGCAAAAAATTTAACTATGTAGATAGTATATTAAGTTTTGCAAAATTTATTGATGATACAGCATATAATTTAGTGCAAGATAACCTAAATAATATTAATTAGCACTTTACTTTGATTAAATACATATTTTGATATATGAAAATATTTGGCTCTCTTCAATAAGATTTGGCTTCAATATAGGCCATGACTAAGCTAACATCTTAATTAATAGTTAGCAGCCCAAGACTTATGCATCAAAAGTAAAAAATATATGCTATTTAATCGCACATTAATAGAGTTGAATAAGTTAAAAAGAATTAAATTATTTCAATGTTGTGATATTGATTTTTATAACGTAACAACAATACTGAATATAGCTCGTTTAAAAATCATTTAACAATATATTTTTAAATAATTAAATTGTAGATATTTTGTCTTAACAAGTAACGCAAATAATTATATATATTCGTAGAATTTAAAGCATGAATCTAAATATAACATCATGGTAATATGAGAAGTTCTAGTTAATTTGATTTAGTTTTGTATGAGCCCAGTTCAAAATTTTAACCTTAGTATAAGCAAGTTATTAGCATTTATAACAGCTATTTAAAAGATATTAGCTTATAATACCATATTAAAACACTGTTTTGTCAGCTTTAACTAACAAAAGAGATTTTTTAGACGATTTAAACATATAAAAAAATAAATATTGTAGATTTGATCTAAAAAAATTTTAGACAAATTTTCCTCGTTTTTAACTAAATTGAAATGTTATATTCGCTAATAAAGTAAGGAATAAATTATAAATAATTTTAATAAATATTTAGCTAAGTTAATTATTAAATTATTTTTCAATCACTTAGAAGCTTAATAAAATTAGATGTATATTCAATCAATAATTTATAGGCTTTTAATACCAATTAAAGTTGAAATTACTGGATTTTATTATAAAAACTTGTAGAATTTTTACTCTTTTGTTAAAGTTATCTACTTAATAGCTCTAAAAATTAAAATAAATTATAAAT
>KQ964439.1:91507-103154 GCA_001566745.1 Conidiobolus coronatus NRRL 28638
GCAGTATTTTTACTCGTTACTAATCTTATTTATACGGTATAAAATATAACCCCTAATTTAGCAAGCAGTTAGTAAAATAATTGTATAATAAACATATTTTTATATATTTGCTAAATTAAAATAGAATTATAAAGATTTTCACACTTTTGTTTAGTAGATTTTCCAATAGAAAAAATAAAAATAAGTACATTTGAATTATAAATATATAATATCAAGTATAGCAGAATAATATAATAGTTAAGTGAATAAATGCAAAATGAAATAATGGGGAAATAATATATAAAATAGAAATAGCTACAGTAATAATTAAAAAGGAAAAATGAGAAATTTGTTTATTTGTTAAAAGTTATTAATACAAAAAAGAATGACAAGTAATAAAATATATATATAAATAAACCTATTTTAAAATTACAATTAGTTATTTATTTCAAATAGTAGGACAAGATGGCCGAGTGGTTAAGGCGTGTGCCTAGAAAGCACATGGGATTTCCCGCGCAGGTTCAAATCCTGCTCTTGTCGTATGTATTTTGTATTTTATTTTTTACTCAGAGTGAAGTATACTATTAACATAATTTTGTATTGTTTGGAAAAGAATATGCAAAAATTTACTCTATGATGCATTAAATGTGGTTAAATCTATACTATTATATCTGCCTTCACTTAATAAGATAAAAAGCATAGAATTCCTAATGTTGATCAGGTTAAACCTGATCGTTTATTCTGTTTCTTGGTGGCTAGCTAATTAACGTCATCAAATCTGTTTAATTTTGGAAAATTATACTATATAATCCTGTTATACCTCTATTAGTAACAGAGTAAGTGCGATGTGCCAATAGAGTATTTTTTAAGGACTTTCCTATATTTTACTACTAATTTTTATTGACTATTGTTAGATATATTGACTAGTAAACTTTGAACTAATAGCATTAATCATATTATGAGTTAATTTAGATTAAAATTGATCTAGAACCTTATTATGCCTTAGTTAATTGAAGTGCTTGTAGACTATCAGGTATTTTTATAAATTCGACGAATTATTTATGTTTAATAGTGGATAAATTACATATAAAAAAGATGTCGAATTTATAAAAACACCTGATATCACACTCGTCAAAAGCTTCAGATTCTTGAAATATGAGCATGATTCCAGATTATTAGAACAATTCTTCTAGATCTTAAGCAATATCATTAATAATTTTTTCTTAAGAATAAATCTAAGCATCATTAAGTCGCAAATTAGTATAGTTCAGATATAATTTTATAAGTTTTGTCATTAATTTAGCCAATAAAATCGCATTGATTTCATCAATTAAAATTTAAATGCAAAATGTTAATTTGTGTTAAAACGGATCAGAGCAAAAGATCAGCGAGGTTGTATTATATAAAGCTGTAAATGTATAATTTGTTTAAGATATTGCAGCTTTGTTACTATATGGCATATCTTGTATAATCCACAAGTAATGATTTAAAAATGCTTATTGTTTCGTGGACTGTTGAGATAATGGGACTTGAATACAATACACACTTGATAATGTAATGTGAATATTTAGAAGCCTAGACTGGTTTTATCCAATATTAAATTTGTTGTTTTACTAAACTGGACAAAACCTTTATTATTCATTAGCTTGCAGCTTGCTGTATATCAATCTCTGGAAAAATATATTGGAGAAACTGCTCATAAATCAGCTGCTTTTGCGTTGCATCATTGTAGATAAACTCACATATAATAATTACCTATCAGCTGTTTAATTAAGTTCGGAAAATGTATTTTAAAGTATTACAATTTTTGAAAATATTGCGTTATAAATACAAAGATTAGCCAATAAAATGTATCAAGTTAATTAATATTACTCTATATATACTTATTAATGCTATTTTTCTTTAGTTATAAGCTATTAAGTCTGTTAAAATCAGTACTCATACACACCTGATACGTTTTAATTTATTTAACCTGATAAAGTAAATTTAATTGACTTTCCAGTAGTGACCATTGCCAAGTTTAGCCATAGGCTCTACCATTAATAATGCTCGAAAATCAAATAAACAATGAATGCTTGTGTATATTAATTTAGTTCAAACACTCATAATTATTCAACTAAATTTAGATTAGCCAATTAAACTCTCTCCTATAACTTAAGGAGGCTCAATTTTAATTAAGATTTACCTAAATTAAATCATATGTATTCGAATTACATTTCTATCTCACTCACTTTATCCTCGTGATTCACTCTTTTCTCTCATTACAAATTTTGAAACTACCCTATTTTTCCTTAAAATACACACACATATACAGCATACATATATATATAAACAATACGCTACTAACTAATTAATATATTTATTAAAATGAGCTCACCTAAAATTTCTCAAGGAGGAATTAATAGTAGGAGCGCTCTATTGTCTCCAGGTTTGGAAGGGAGAAATGAGCTTAACTCTATTGATATTCATGGAGAAGATGATGTTGAAACAGGATTAATTTCCAATAATACAAAATCAACTACTACTACTAAGAGAAAAGTAAAGCTAATGCTATTCTTAACTTCTTTTATACTAATTCAAAATTTAGAGCATTCCTAGACTTTTCTATATTTTAGTAGTAATTTGCTTATTAATAGTTGCTACTATTATTGGTAACTATACTTGCTTTAATGTTATTGAATCCTCTTATTAATTTCATTTTAGCATTCAGCGTTAGAACTCCAACTCAAATAGTAAAATCTGAAGGAAAAGCACCTCCTTTGTTTGCTATTAGCGAGGAAAAGAGAAGTGAAGAGCCTACCAAAGAACCTACCAAAGAACCTTCTCAAGCTACTTCAACCGAAAACTACCCTGTTCACGATCTCAAAGCTTACAATGATAAGTATGAATTCGACTTCCCTGTTAACAAATCAGGAACCCCCTTACAATATATGGATATCTACAATGGGAAATTAAGAGATAGAGGTCACAATATTAACTGGCAAGCTGGTAACAACCTCCCTGATGGTGTATATACCTACTTGGATGGAGAAACTAATGATATTTGGGTTAAATACTTAAACGACCCTAGTTCCAATAAAGTTGTAGCCAATATGAAATCCTTCAGCAGACCCGGATTCTCCGATTCAAGCTACGAGCTATCCTCTGATTTGAAGTATATTGCTATTGTAAGCAACAGAAAAACAATTTGGAGACACTCTGCACTTGCTAAGTATAGAATCTACCGCTTAGATGACGCTGCCAAGCCACCCGTGTTTGTTGCCTCAAGCCCTATCAATAGTGCCGATGTTGCAGATAGCAAAGTTCCTACTCTTCAATTATTCAAATGGAGCCCTGAAGGTCATGACCTAGCTTTCGTTCAAAATAACGATATTTATATTATTAAAAACGAATTTGAAGACATTATTAGAGTAACTGATAATGGTGGTGCTACTAAATTCAACGGTATCCCTGATTGGGTATGCGAAGAAGAAGTATTTGGATCTGATACCGCTATGTGGTGGAGTCCTGATGGTAAGCATTTAGCTTACTTAAGCTTCGACGATGCTGAAGTTCCCGTTTATGACTACCCTATCTATAACTCTGCCCGCAATAAGCAACTCGCTAAGAGATCAAATGACGAAGATGCTAACAAAAAATGGCTTGAACACAGCAGACAGCTCTTAGCCATCAATCCCAACTCTAAGAGCAGATTTGCTTCATACCCTCAAGATGTTCAAATTAGATATCCTAAGCCCGGTTTTCCAAATCCCAAAGTTAGCTTACATATCTTCCGCTTAGACAATTGGGCTAAGGATAAGAACTATAAGCCTCAAAAGAATTTAATCAATGTTGAATACTCTTCTAAAAAGGAATTCACTAACAAAGTTACATATCCTAAAGATCCTATTTTCACCGATGTTGTATGGTCCGCTGACTCCAAATCTGCTATTATTAGAATTGCAAACAGAATCCAAGATCACATCTTCACTGCTGTTGTAGACGTAAATGACGATATCGCTTACATTGTAAGATCTGAAAAAGCTGGTAAAGACTATGCTGAAGGAGCTAAAGGAGATGATGCCTGGTATGCTACCGAATCACACCCTATTTACTCAATCCCCGCTAATGCTGACTTTGGATTACCCAATGGCGGTTACGTTGATCGTCTTATTAAGGATGACCATTACCATTTCGCCCTCTTTGACGACTTAAATGAAGATGTACCCAAATTGTTCTTAACTAGCGGCAATTATGATGTAGAAAAGATTGAAGGTTATAACCCAGAATTAGGTACTCTTTACTATAGAAGCAGAGAAATCGATTCAACTGCAAGTCACCTCTTCTCAGTTACTATCGATGGCAAAACTAAGGTTCATATTAGCAAAGCTGATAAAGAACAAACTCGTAGCAATATTGGAAACTACGACGCCAGCGTTTCACCAAATGGTGGTCACATCGTTTTAACCTATAAAGGTCCAGGTATTCCTAATCATAGTTTGATCAACAGTAAAACTGTTACAGAAAAGAAAGTACTTGAAAGCAACCCCCAAATCAAAGAAGCTCTTCAAAAACTATCATTTGCTAGATACCACTATAGAACTATCAAGTTTGATGGTCAAGAGTTCAATGTTAAGGAAGTTAGACCCCAAGACTTTGACCCTACAAAGAAGTATAGAGTCCTCTTCAGAGTTTATGGAGGTCCTGAATCTCAACTTGCTACCAGAGGCTTCGGTATCGACTATGATCAATGGTTAATCTCTAACCACCCAGATACCATCATTGTTGTATTTGACGGTAGAGGTACTGGCTTCAAAGGACGTAAATTCGCCACCATTATCTATAAGCAATTAGGATTATGGGAAGCTTACGATGTCATCGAAGCAGGTAAATACTACTCTAAACTCCCCTATGTAAACCCCGATCGTATTGCCATTTGGGGCTGGAGTTATGGTGGCTACTTGACTACTAAAACTATTGAAAGAAACTACGATAATGTATTCAAATTGGGATTAGCTGTTGCTCCCGTTACTGACTGGAGATTCTATGATACTATCTATACTGAACGTTACATGGCTTTACCCTCTGATCCTCCTAAAGATCACTATTACACCAGTGCCGTTACTGACGTATCTAACTTCAATAAGACTCAGTATGTAATGTATCATGGTGTTGCTGATGACAATGTCCATTATCAAAACTCCTTAAGCTTAATTGACTTATTCCAGTTGAATCACATTACCAAGTTCAAGGCTAATGTCTTCCCTGATAATGACCACGGACTTCCCGCTTTTGAAGCAAGATTCGAGCTATACACTAGTATGGTCGCCTGGTTGGAAACCATTTAAAATAACAAACTTTTAAAAATAAAATTTAGTCCAATAATAATTATTCCATTTCTTATTAAGATTTTTCGATTATTATTAGAAACTTAACTGAGACATAAATTAAATCCATTGATTTTTTACTGAAAAAAAAGGGGAAATAAATTTTTTTTATCAACAATTTGAAAGAGTTCCAGGAGCCTGAAATTTAATTAATAACAATAAATAATCGTATTTGAGGGGATCTTCATTCTAAAAAAATCAAAATAATAAGAGGTATAAATACTACTATTGGCTTTAATTAGTTTGAATTTAGCATAAGTTTTTCAGAGATTTTAGTTTAATATGACTGTTATAGAATTTCAGGACGCTAGAAATCATTATAATCAAATAGCTGACGAGTATCAGCTAACTACTACTAGACCTTTAAGGCTATTCATTGAGGCTTACACGATGCGCAAAGTGTTTCACAATGCATGCAACGAGGTGCCCAATAGAGATAAAATAAAGGTTATGGACTTGGCATGTGGCGACGGGTACTTTGCAAGGTACTTGAAGTTAGAGTTCCCTGATCTTATACAGTCTATGGTTGGCGTGGATATTTCGGATGGTCAAATTAAATTGGCTAATCGAATTGAGTTGGAGCAAAAGCTTGGGATTCAATACTTGAGATCAGATGCTCAGCACCTAACAAAACACCCTGACCACCATTTCAATAGGGATTTTGATATAGCAGTCACCGCTTACTTGCTTAACTACGCTAGAACGGGTAATCAACTAACTTCATTTTTAAGGAATGTTTATGATAGCTTGAAGCCTGGTGGTAAATTTATTGCACTGAATATTAATATCGGACTTCACCCTACTGTCATGTTCCAAGACCACAAGAAGTATGAAATTACGGGTAAATGGCTCCCTAAGAGCTACCCATCTCCCCCTATTGACCCAAGAGCAAACACGCTCCCTAAAGCCTACGACGGTGACAGAATAGAGATTGAGATGTGGTACACAGAGAAGGGGGTTGATGGAGCTAGCACAAAGTTTGACAACTACTACCTCAGCAAGCAGACCTATGAGTCCTGCTTCAAAGCCGCTGGCTTCGACTCCTTCAAATGGATTTACCCCGAAGTTGACCCTGAATACAAAGCCAATTGCTCTAACTTTACTAATGGAGACCCTCACTTCTGGGACTTAATAGAGTCTGATCGAGCTGGAATCGTTTGGATTGAACTTAATAAGCCCTTAACCACCTCCTCCTAAACTATTGTAAACACTTAATTTTTTATTACCTAATCTCTCCTTTATCTCTCTTCTTTAATTAATAAATGAATTAACTAATCTTATTTCAACAATTCTTGAATATTTGATAACCTTTAATGTCTTTTCCCCTCACTCCAGACAATACAATATATCAAATACCCTGCTGAATCTTTAATAAATCTTAAACATTTAATCAAGGCGCTGTTTTAAGATCAAACTTAACACCAACAACAATACACGAGACTTTAGCGATCTAATTGAACCATTGATCAAAGACTTTCAAGTTTAAAATAATTACGATCAAAACTTTAATCTCCTCCTCACTCACTCTCCAACACCCTCAACTTGAAGTCATTAAAGCAAATACAATATGCTTAGCTGCCAAGATTGTAAATAGAATATTAGTAAAATCAATATTATTCATAATTAAACCATTGATAACAATAACAATAACAATAATATAAAAAGAAAGATAAATTAAATTCTTGTTTTTTGAGTATAATTGTTATTATGTTTTACCTTGTATATAGAAGACTCCTATTTAATAAAAGTTTTACTATAGTTTAACCTTTAGCATAATAATAATATTATTATTATTGAGTGGCAAGACTTTTATAAAACCTTGTTTAACTACTGACTTATATTATTATTATTATATTGTTATTTGAACCTTACTCAATTCAATTTTTTCAAATCCACAGCATAGTTTAATAACAATAACAACAATAAAATAAAATAATGGAAGAAACTTTCCCCGTTGAATATGAGCTTTGGTTAATTAATAATCCGTTATTAATTCTATAAATGTTATAAGGTTTTGATTAGCGAGAGAGGGAGAGTTTAATTTAGAATAATTAAAAGAATGTTAGTTGAAGAGGAGAAAAGAATAGTTATGAAACTTGAGTTTTAGTCATGAGAATATATATGAAAAAGAATAAATAATTTAGCGATGACTTGCTACTAATTAGAATTATGTAATCAAGCCAAAAAGCTAAATCAAAATACAAAAATTAATGTAATATTACTCACATACTATCAACGATAGATATGTATATAATAATGTAATACCGCGTCCTTTGTTAGATTTAAAAATTACTATGATTTTATTATTAACGAATAAAAAAGAAATTAGTTTTAATAAATATAAATTACAGGAGTAAGGGTATTAGGTAATCGTAAACAACTGGTGAAATTATTTATAAATAATACAAAAATAAATTTAACGACAAGAGCAGGATTTGAACCTGCGCGGGAAATCCCATGTGCTTTCTAGGCACACGCCTTAACCACTCGGCCATCTTGTCTTAATGCTTAATTTTGATAATAGTTAAATATTTATAATATCACTCCAGTTTCAGCACATTCAATTACTCTATTTGAAATTCAATTTGTATTTTACATTTGAAATTTTTTACAAATTATTTTACAATTATTCGTTTAAATTCTTTCACACATTTTTATCTAATTTACACACATTTCCATCTTTAAAAATCAAGCTCCATCGCCATAATAATATTTATGTGAGTTTCTAGCTAAGTCGGTGAATTTTTACTCAAGCTTTTCAAATACAAAAACTTATATTAATTTCAGTTTACACATTATCACATTGTATTACGAAGGCATAGTTATTAGTTGGCGCTATATAATATATGTATACAAGATTTTATTTACTAGTCAGCTTTAAAAACGTATTATAATCTGTAATAAATTTTACAATATTAAGTACAAATCTTAAGTTAATTGTAATTGTGTATATTAATATGAAGAGGGACTTGATCTTTAATCTAGAATATAATATAATAAATTTCTATATCTCCCAAGCTCAAGCTTATCTTTCTCTTTCATATGCATTAAAATAATAATAAACTAAAATAAAGTGGTTTAAAAATGCTTATTTACTAGTATTTTACACACCTCTCTCTTTTTCACTTTTTATTAATTAGCTTAAGTGGTTACAAAATCATAATCGCTATTATATTACTGCTATAATTAGAATTTAATCCCGAACTTTATATAATTTTGTAGATTATTTCGGCTTTTAAAAGCCACTCAAATAAATATAATTCTTTGAGTTGTTGAAATTGGAGAGACTTTAGCCGGTATACTTTGAATGCTTTTAAGTTTGCCTTACTCTTTATAAGCTTTGTAAAATACATTTAAATTATATTCTAATCGATATATATTTTATGATATGCATATTTTTATACATCAACTTCTCACATTACAAATAAATTAGTAATATATGAGAACTTTTTTATATACTCGCGTAATTAACATTGTAAAAATATAACGTGAGATTCCAGTTAAATTGGTGAAATATTATTCAAAAACTTTTATTGGTTGTTAATCTAGAATATTTTATATTTTTATATTTATAAAACATATCAAACAATCGCTATTTTTATTAAAGCTTATAGTGAATATAATGATGCAATATTACATCTTTAATTCTTTAATATAAGCTAGCATCAAAGCTTGTTATATTGGTAATAAAATTTTTGAACCAATCGTACAAAATAGCTTGATTAAATTCAAAATAATTTCACATACTAACAGATCCTGTTCATATTTCTAAATAAGCTCACTCACCGTGTTTATATACACAATTGGGAACATTTATATTTATCCTACTTTAGAATATAAACTTTATATACAACTGTATAATAAAGATATTAAGTTAAAATAACATTCGTTTACGAAGAAATTGTTTCGTTTATCGCGTTTTCTTAACATTTTAATTTTTCTACTACTAGAGTTGTATAAGTTAAAAGATTTTGTCCCAATGTAGTCTCTCCTATTGGCTAATGTACGCGAATAGGAACATATTCTATCGCTAAATAGTACAATTTTCAAGATAACTATATGATCTGTTTAACTTTGGTAAATTTCGGATCTATTCTCGGTTGAATTATCTAATTTAATAAATTTAGAAACATTGAAATTAAAGTGCTCTTGGCATCATTAAAATCTTGTATAAGCGTCATTCAAGCGCTTTCTAAAGTTGGACCACATATACTTAATTAAGGCATTTAATATAAATCTTTAGTCATTCAGCAAATAGCGATCCATAATATATTTAGAGGTCATTCGATACATAATTAGCCTGTTATTTATATTAAAATATTGATTATTATTTGTATACTAATTAATATGGTAATATTGAACGATTAGTATCCACATTACTATATTCATTATAAACGCTAGTTCAAAAATGCGATAGATTTCGTTTTAAGTAAATCAAAATTCCAAATTTAACTAAATTCAATCATTTTCTTACATCATTACAGGGTTAATAGATAGAGTATGGGAAAAGTGCTAGAATGAGGGATATTGTTAATCTTTTTCATACCACGTTATTGATTAACAATGATCTTTTTTTGTTCTTTTCGCATAAGTTAAATAACGTTTATTAGATTAAATCATGCATCTTAACTTTTACTTATTACGTACAAAATTACCAAATGGAGAATCAAATAGATTTAGCAATTTGAATAAAAATTAGCGATTGTATTGGTTGACAACAGAGGTGCTCATGGCCAAGAGATGTATTAAGTGAAATATAATACTGCGAGACTATTAGCTTTATTAATCTGTATATATGCTAATTAATTAGTATTACATTTATTTTTTCATATTATAAATATTAATAATCAAAAATAAAAATAATTTAAATAAATCGATTTTTAACTAGTAGAATTTTTTAAAACCAGTTATCAATTGATCAAAGCCTGTAAGCTGTCATAATCTTGAATTCATGCGAACCAAATTTGAAATTTTTGTTAAGTTTGAAATGATAACCTATTTCTTATATAAGGATTGAAGTCCGCTATTGTTACATATCGGATAAAATGCTATAATGAAGTCCCCTAAGAATAAAACAAGCCCCAACTGTAGTTTATCTGATACTCCATGCGATGGGTGCAAGTTGCATCATAGAAAGTGCAGTAGAGACTTGACCCAATGTTCCAACTGTGAGAAGAGAGGTGTTCGTTGTACGTATTTAACTGCCCCCAAGAGAAGAGGCCCGAAAACTAAGGTTGACTCCATGCTCGAGTATTGTGAATCTATAAGCTCGTCTCTCTTACCCTCCCCTGCTTCCTCAATAGAAAATAAACCAATTGTAACTAATTGCATTACAAGTGATCCATACCCTGCACAATCGCTACCCTTGCCTCAGTACCAAGTTAACCCAATGCTATATCCAAGCGCTAATAGCTATCCGCCAACTTCTACAACATTAATTAACTACCAGTACTTATTCCCATACTATTTTAATTACCAAACAAGCTGGTTACCTACAATACAACAGAACCCATTTGAAATGGACGATAGACTATTATACATAAACCCTTATTTATCAAGCCAATCAACTAATAATAATACTAATAATAATGAACATACTAGTAACACTAGCAATAATAACAGTAATAGCAGTGATAGTTAATTATTTAATAAACATCAAATATTACCAATAGCACAGCTTTTAGATAGATAATATTCAACTTTGATCAATCTATATCCCTATCTGATCGGAGAAACCGTTATGAGTTATAAATATAGTAATTTTTTCTACAGAAAATAGTGGGGAAGTATATGCTACAAGTTTATCAAAATGCCCATGATCAGCTTTCCAAAAAGTGGACATATACCAATCTCTGATCTATTAAAAATTACCCAAATAATATGTAATATAAAAGCGAAATGCCATGTCCACTTAAATCGCTCTTATTCTTTTACAATTAAGGAAAAGTTTGGGCTTAGGTAATTAAACTGGGTTTTTGATATCTCTGTATTAAGAAAGAAAGTTTCGCTCAATCGTAAAAAAAAAGGTTAATATCCATAGTGCAAGTATAATCTAATTGAATATTTTTTTATTAGTTGAAAATGATGTAATTAATATTAATACAAACAGAAAAGAGATAATATCGCTCAATTAAATTTAAACTTAACATTTATAGTAATTTACAGAAGTATTAAAACTAATTAACTTATAGTCTTTAGAGTTAGTAAATTGAATATTTTTTACTCTTTTTTTTCCTTCTATCCTTATTTTCTCCAATTTTACACAATTACTAATATTTTTCAGTTTTAAATTAGATGTCGTT
>KQ964439.1:139300-151322 GCA_001566745.1 Conidiobolus coronatus NRRL 28638
CCCACTACAAAGCAGTATTTCTACTAGCTTGATTTATGTGCCAATTACCTTTGATAATTTTTTCAACGTAATTCATAATTTATAATAGATATTACAAAATTCGACATTGTATTATTAAAATAAGTAAAATCGATGCAACAATACCGATAAAATACTATTCAAGTTATAAGAAGCCTTTTTTGGCGCTTAAGGTATAATTTCATTACAAATTCAAAACATCTCAATACAAGTAACAATCAAATTTAAGAATTTAAAGCCATATAAATTTATAAAAAATAAGAGCAGCAAATACAACAACTTATATTCAGCAATAAACAAGCAATCAAATCAAATAAAGAGAATAATATATTTAATAATATAGTTAAATACTAACCTATTCAATATTACTAACAAATCCTTTTTCTAAACTTAAGTACTGAATTAAAACCAATTCAACCAAAAAATTTACGTAAATCATAATTTTATACCCAAATTTTACACTTCCCTTTATTCTTTCGAATTTGACTGGTGTAATTTAATTGGTCAGTTAATATTAAGTCAAAATATTGTTTTCGTTTAATAACTGCTTATTTTCTATTATTTGGCATTTTAACTCCTCTATTTAATGATTTTATTATAAAAAGGAGAGAATAGCTAAGTATATAGACATCTAACAAAGAAAATAATCGTGAACGAGTTCAAGATGCTCTTAACGTTAATTCATTAAATTTTAATTATTTTTATAACTTTTAATAACTCAATAATAGAGAGTTTTAGGACATAAATAGTGACTGAGTTTTTAGACTTGTAATATATGCTTATATGTGTTTGATTAATCTCTTAGTTATATGTATATTCCGCTTAATTATATAAACGTATTTCACTACATTATCTTTTTTTAATTTTTAATAAGTTTTGAATTGAGCACTTTAATATAATATACTGGCAAAATGCTATATATAATCACTCTGTTGTCAGATTTTATTAAGCTTTATAATTTACTGATAACTAGATCTTTAAACACTTCACTTAGCAGTTAATAGTGCGATTGGCAGCAGATTAACTATGAGAAGTTAAATTGACAAAAATATTATGAATTTTGAATATTTTAGCTCAAATTTGCATGAAATTGGGGAATAGTGGCATTTTTTATGGAGTTTAACTTAAATAGAAGTTGTATACTATGGCTGTATAATAAGAATAGCTTATTAAATATAATTGTGTATATTATTGTACATTATACTGTAATATATCCACTGACATTAAAATTAAAATTTAGCAAAGTAAAATAAACATAGTTTCTGCGATATTTATGTGACAATTTATTTATATTATTTGGCTGTGTAAATTCATTAATAAATCTCTGGGCAAAAATTAAGAATTATCTTTCTTTTTTGCAAAAATTAAAAATAATAAAAATAGCAAAAAATAATATTTTTATTGAATATTTGATTACTTTTTACTATTTTAAATCCTTAACTTTAACTATAAATGACTGTAGAAGAGCCTAAGAGTAGAAAGCCAGCTAGTAATTAACATAATATGCACATTTAAATTTTACTTATTTTTGCTTTTAGATACCGCTTTTAAGCAGCAAAGATTGAAGGCTTGGCAACCAATTTTAACACCTAAAACTGTTCTCCCTACTTTATTCATTATTGGTATTATTTTTGCTCCTATTGGCGGTGTTTTACTTTACTTTAGTAACCAAGTAATTTCCTTAATTTTTTATAAGTTATTTAATTTTAACTATATTCTCTAGGTAAAAGAAATAGTTATTGACTATACAGATTGTAAAACCGCAGATAGTAATTTTAAGGCTATACCATCTTCAGATTATGAAATTAATTTACCTTCTGGGGCTAAACCTCAAAGTACCTCAGGTCCAAGATATAAGAGTGAAACTATTGTAGTTAGTAAATGGCTAAATCTTACAGCTCCTAAGTGTACTATTCAATTTCCTGTTGTTGTTGATATCGAAGGTCCTGTATATTTTTATTATAGACTCACCAACTTTTATCAAAATCATAGACGTTATGTTAAATCAGTTAGTTATAAGCAACTTCAAGGAAATGCTTTAAAACCAGATGACTTATTTCAAGATTGTAGCCCTCTTCACACGGTTGATTATAAAAATGGCACTGTAAAGCCCATTTACCCCTGTGGGCTTATTGCTAATTCCTTATTTAACGATACTTACAGCAGTCTTCAACCTGTAGATAATTCTAATAATAATCAAGAATACGTATTTAGCGGCGATAACATTAGCTGGCCTGCTGATGATGCTATATTTAAGGAAACACAATATTCTCCATCGGATGTAGTACCTCCTCCTAACTGGATCGCAAAGTATCCTGGTGGTATATATACAGCTGAAAACCCACCTCAATCTGCTATTACTGAAAACTTAAAAGTTTGGATGCGTATCGCTGGGTTACCTCACTTCCGTAAGTTATACGGCAAATCTCAACAAACCTTAAAAGCCGGTATGTATCAAATGACAGTTAACATGACTTATGACGATGCTATATTCGGAGGTAGAAAAGCTATTGTGATATCTACAGGGTCATTTTTAGGAGGCCGTAATCCCTTCTTAGGTAGTGCATACATTGCTATTGGAGCCTTATGCGTATTGTTTGGTATTGTATTTACCGCTATGCATATGTATCGCCCAAGGTAAAACTTACATTTATCATCTCTATCATATTTATTAACTATTTATTTTTAGAAAATTGGGGGATCCTTCCTATTTATCATGGAATCAAGCTCAATCTAACTCAGATGGCCAACGCAACTAGTTATACTAACTGTTAATAATTATATCGATATCCATTTACTTCTCTTTTTCTTATTTGATTAATATTAATAATATAAATATTTTACCTTACTAAACCACTATCTATGTATTTTCATTTTCATTTGAGCTTAAATAACAAATTTGTTATAATTTTAATTGTATATATAAGTTTTATTTATTAAATTATACTAGTGAGTTGATGCTTGCTGAAGAGATTTATCAATTTTATGAACTACTTCTCTAGCAGCAACTGGGATTTTAGTACCTGGACCGAATACTGCAGCAACTCCATGATCAAATAGGAATTGATAATCTTGAACAGGGATAACACCACCTGCAATAACTAATTTATCATCAGCTCCAAGCTTCTTTAATTCTTCAATTAAGGCGGGAACTAAAGTTTTATGACCTGCAGCTTGAGAGGAAACACCTACTACGTGAACATCGGCATCAATGGCTTGACGAGCTACTTCTGCAGGAGTTTGGAAGAGAGGGCCAACATCGACATCAAATCCAAGATCAGCAAATCCAGAAGCAATAACCTTAGCACCACGATCGTGGCCATCTTGACCCATTTTGGCTACAAGCAATCTAGGGGGACGACCATGATCTTGAGTAAACTTATTAATAGCATCTTGTGTTAAAGTGACTTCATCATGTTCACCATATTCAGACTTATAAGCGCCGCTGACAACTCTGTTTTGAGGTGAATGGCGACCAAATACCTTTTCCAATGCATCTGAAATTTCACCAACAGTACATCTAGCTTTAGCAGCTTCAATAGATAATTCAAGCAAGTTACCCTTTCCAGTTTCAGCAGATTTGGTAAGGGCTTCAATGCAGGCTTGAGCTTTTTGGCTATCACGCTCGGCTTTTACCTTTTCAATTCTAGCGATTTGAGACTTACGTACTTTGGTATTATCAATAGCTAAAATATCCAAGTCATCTTCCTTTTCTAATCTATACTTATTAACACCAACAATAGTTTCTTTACCGGAATCGATTCTAGCTTGACGCTTAGCAGCACTCTCTTCAATCTTTAACTTGGGCATACCAGAGTCAACGGCCTTAGCCATGCCACCCATCTCTTCAATTTCAGTGATAAGTTTAAGAGCAGCATCGTAAATGTCGTTGGTAAGTGATTCCATCATGTAAGAACCGCCCCAAGGGTCAGCGACCTTAGGAATCATAGCCTCTTCTTGTAAAATCAACTGGGTGTTACGAGCAATACGGGCACTGAATTCGGTAGGAAGACCAATAGCTTCGTCAAGAGCGTTAGTGTGAAGAGATTGAGTTCCTCCAAGAGTAGCAGCCATAGCTTCAACAGTAGTACGAATGACATTATTATAAGGGTCTTGTTCTGTTAAAGACCATCCAGAAGTTTGAGAGTGAGTTCTCAATAACATTGATTTTTTATTCTTGGGCTGGAACTTTTCCTTGATTAAATGAGCCCATAATCTTCTAGCAGCTCTCATTTTAGCAATTTCCTATTAATTAATAAAATTAATCAGTTTGAATTTAATGAAATGATTAAGTTTACCATATAGAAATTCATTCCAATTGCCCAGAAGAATGAGAGACGAGGAGCAAACTCGTCAACAGTCATACCAGCTTTAATACCTATCAAATAAAGTTAATATATATTAAGTTGTCTTTAATATATAATATTACCAGTTCTAACGTATTCTAAACCGTCGGCAATTGTGAAAGCTAATTCGAGTACATTGTCAGCACCAGCTTCTTGTAAATGATAGCCGGAAATAGAAATAGAGTTATACTTAGGCATATTCTAATAGAGAGATGGTCAATAATGGCAAATTGATTACATGTTGTTATATATTTTACCTTTGCAGTATAAGAGAAAATATCACCAATAATTCTCATTGAAGGCTCAGGAGGGTAAATAAAGGTATTACGCACCATGAACTCTTTAAGAATGTCATTTTGAATTGTACCAGCTAATTCACTAAGCTTAGCTCCCTATAATATCATTAATATTACTGTTATTTTACTTATTATTAACTTACTTGTTCTAAACCTGTGACGATATACATAGCTAGAATTGGCAATACTGCTCCGTTCATTGTCATTGATACAGACATTTTGTTAAGAGGGATACCATCAAATAAAATCTATTATAAGTCATTAACATATGATAATAATAAAATGCTAATATGCTTGCTTACTTTTGTATCTTCTACAGAGTCAATAGCTACACCTGCCATACCTACATCACCTACAACTCTAGGGTGATCAGAATCATAACTAAAAAATATCAGAATAAGGTATATTGAATGTAATAATAAGTTTACCCTCTGTGAGTTGCCAAATCAAAAGCAACACTTAAACCTTGTTGACCAGCAGCTAAATTTTTTCTATAAAATTTATTACTTTCCTCTACAGTACTAAAACCAGCATACTATAAATTAATATTAGTTTTTGAATAAAATAAATATTTAATAATATTTTACTTGGCGAACTGTCCAAGGTCTATAGGTATACATACTAGCATAGGGGCCTCTTGTAAAAGGGAAACCACCGGGGATTTCTTCGGCAATGCCTTCTGTGTCTTTTTTTGTATATACAGGCTTTACTTTAATACCCTAAACAATTGTCAGCATACGTCTATCAATATTGATTTTTTGTTTTACTTCTGCAGTATTCCAAGTTAAAGTTTCTTCTGGGTCCTTGCCCTTTAGTTCCTTCTTAACTAATTCACTCCATTCAGGATGTAAAGGAACTTTCCAAGTACCTGAAGAACTAGAGGAATAAGCTAAATACTAAACGTGCGATTAATAACTTTTATGCATCTATTACATTCCATTATACCTTATTAAACTTAATATTATTGGGTTTTGATAATCTTGTGAACTGTCTCAACATATTATATTAAAATAATAAAGAACAAAATTATTTTTATTATTTTCGATCCTTCATGTGATTAAATATTTAATCACAAAGTAATCATTTGTATTTTGGGACTCTATTAGCATTGTATGGTGAAGTCACTATTCTCCATTATCATGTGATTTGATAATATTTATTGTGGTTTGAATTTATCCAATTTAAGGATAATTCGATAAATTAATTAATTTTTATTATTCAATATTAAAGAATGTAAAGTTTAATGTCATGAAGAGATCATTGTTATAAAATATTATTACTATAGAAACACTTTTATGGTAAATGATGATTGTATGATAGATTATTACTAGATAATATTGGACCATATGCTAAATGGTCTAAAAATTCAGATTTTAATAAAACAGCTATTTAGTATATCTGAAGAGTTAGTTAAGTATTATAAATGGTTTTAGTATAGGACAGCTAGCTAACAAAAAATAGAAAAATATGATAATTAATTTAATATTATCATATATTTTAACTGAGTGACCTTAAAAGAGTGTATAAAATATAGTTTTTTTTAGTGTTGTTATGACTTTTAATTAGAATAAGTTGTAAAAAGCAATGTCAAGTAGTATAAATAAAAATAGTAGCCAGATTTGATTAATATAAGTTAAATATAAGTTTTTATATAATAAAGTTTATTCTTGCTCTTCGAAAAATCTTTGACGGAACTATAAGAAATAGTATGATATTAATTTAAACTGTTTATAATACATTTAAAATACTTACCGCATTCTTTACCCTATCTCTGTATTCTAAATTCTTTTCAGCATCTTCACTATTAGATTTGGGACCACTACCTATTCCTGCACCTTGTCCATATGATTCAGCCTAGTTGAGTTAAACTGGTTAGTACTTTGCAATAAAAATAGGCAGTTGATTTACTTTGACTGGTTCTACTATTCCATCCATATTTCTACCAAGTCCTTGACCTTCCTTCCATCCCATATTCTTAAGTAGCTTACTTCCTATGGACTCAGAAGGCGGAGGAGGTGGTTGAGCTACTTGTTCAACAACAGGTTCGCTAATACTATATTAATAAAAGCGTTTAGGCTATTTTTTATATTATTACCTGTTATGGGCTGGTTTCTTTTGAATAAAAGGATTAGAAGATTTTGGAGGGTTCTTTGGCTGATTATAAAGAATTCTCCTCTCTTGAGCTCTATCGCGATATTGACCATCCTAGAAATAAAATTAATAATATAAAACAATAAGCGTATAATAGTTTTTACTTCAATTAGACCATTAAATACATGAGCTCCAAACTTAGATTTGATTTTTTCTTGAACTTTTTTAACTAATTCAGCATCGTTTAAATTTTGCTAAAATAAAAGTTTTAGTATGAGATGAAGTTGGTAAAAATTATATTTACTTTATGCAAGTCTGAAACGTCTCTATGGCGTAATAGCTCGTCTTCAGTTTTAAATTGTCGTTTACATAAGAGACATGCTTTTTTCTCAGAGTCTAATAAGTCTTTAAGATAGGGATTACTTGGAATAGCATTAGCTCCAGATACAGGGACTGTTGGCTATATAGATATTAATATATGTATTAAATAGTGATATTATTGGTGCTAAATTTACTGCTTCCTCAACAGGCTCTGCGGGATCTTCTTGTCTTAGCTCTGCTTGCTTTTGATTCCATTTATTAAGTTGAGCTTGGACCTAAAGGAGTGTTAGAGAGTCGAATATATTTTATAACTTATTGAGCCAACCTTTGAATTTCCAGGTTTAGAAGTTGGTTGGACAGGTTTTTTAGCTACTGTAGTATTTTGGCTATATAATGCTATTAGTTAATTACATTAGTAGTATTAAATAACTTTACATTTGCTCTTTAATAGGCTGGTTAAGTATACTAGGCTTAGGAATATTTTCAACCAAATCAGTATCCATTTTTGAAATTTTATCATAAAGAGCAGCTAACTGCGCGTGTACGTTTTCTAAACATAAAAGTTAATACAATATATCTTATTCCAATATTAATTTTTTCTAACCTGTCGGCTGCTCAGAAATAACAGATGACGTAGCAGCAGTATCAGGAGTAGCGGAAACTGCTGGTATTGTTGGATTATTAACAATAACATCTTTTTCAGGTTTAGTTTCCTGTTCAGTGTATGTTAAAGGAAGCTCTTTTGGATATTGATCAGCATATCCTCTGACATCCCAATACATTAAATTAGTATTTTGATCACCTGGAACAGTCCATTCAGATGGAGCTTCGGCCATAACAAATGATGTCATTTGAGCAAAAGATGGTAAAATTGGCGGATGATTTGGAATTAAGACAAAATCTTCAGGTAGTTGAGCAGGATTGCTAATCTTAGCTAATATGGACCCAGCAGTCTATAAAGAGAATTAGATTTGCTCAATTATACAAGCTATAATACTTACGTTGACATCCCAAAACTCAATAAACCCAAATCCCCAAGATGCGTTAGATTCCCTATCTCTTATAATCCAAGCACGACGAATAACACCTAACTGAGAAAATCTTTTATAAAGATCATCAGCAGATACGTCTTTATCAAGTTGGCGAATTAATAGAACATGGAGGGGAATGCTTCCAACATCGGAGAGACCTTTATTGGCTTCGCTATATAGGACGTGTGCATTGAGAGCAACTAAGAACATTTAGCAATTTGATTATATTTAATAATTTTATGTAACAAATTACGTGGTTTTCTTGAATTACACTTATAGCAATCGAACCTTCTCCTAATGTTAAAGAAACCACACTAAAATACCGTTAACAAAAATGTAAATATTTAAGACTCAATGTGATATTACAGTATAACAAGTCCAGTTCAAGTCATTGGGATCTTCAGAGTTCATACCGTTTCCAGAGGGGCCACTTTGAGGTTCAGAATAGTTAAGATAAACTTTTTGTTGACCAATAGGGATGGAAGGATAAAAATTGTTATAAAAAGCCTGACTGTCATAAATTGAAAAGAATTCAACAAAGCAAAACCCTTTAGGTAAACCTGACAAAATAAATAAAAGTAATAAAATTTAGTCAAGTTGGAAAATTAACTATATTGGTAACTCAAACGAACCAGTACGTCGGTCCCTTATCAGTCTTAATTCTTTAATGTTTTGAACTTGAAGCTCTGCGAGCGAGTATAAGATCTATATGAGAATATTAATTAGCTAGTTGATTTAAACTATGAGCTTGATTTATACCCAATTTTCATCAACATTAGCTGGCAAATTAGTTAAGATAATAGTATTATTAGGAGCGTGCTCTCTAGGACGCTGGGTTTTCTAAAAACGGAAAATTCATTAAAAACAAAGATAAAATTTGCATAAAATATATTTTACTTCTTTATTACTTCCGTCATAAGGAGTAGGAGAAGTTTCTCTATACTTTTGATAATCATCCAGCTGCTTCTCGTAGCCATCTTCCTTTCCTCCTCTTGAGGAGTACTCATTGGAAGAACTTTTGGTTTCGCTGGAATTTTCACTATAGTTCGACCTTCCTCCACGGTCATCTCTGCGATGCTTTCTTGATTCGTAGTCTCCCATGACTAATATATTTTAAAAGTTATCAATTTATATCCGAAGGGTTTACTAAAAGCTATATAAGCTTGAAATTAGTTAATATTCAAGTTATTTAAATGCTTTATTATAAGGGTTCAAACTATTAAAAGGTCATTAAGTTATGATATATTGAAAGTACTATTTTCATTGATGCTATTAAAATATTATTCTTTCCATACTTTATATAAAAATTCTATTATTAATAATATGATAAAGTAATTTGCGTGAAATTAATTCTTTTTTCAAACTTAGTTTACTTTTAAAGCAGTAGCCTTTAACATAATTCTAACCATTTTCTCACTTAAAATATGGATTAATTCCCAATTAACTTGTTTTTTAATTATGGGATAAGAAGATCTTCCAAGATTTTTAAAAGCTGTCCTATTCAAGTTGATTATAACAGTGACACTGATCTCGATTTAATGCTATATAACAAGATTATAATAATTATTTTAAGCTTAACTAATTACATTTTTATTAATCAATCTTAATCAAAAGTTCTGTTATTTATCTAAAATATGCTTAAATAATAATAGCAACTTAATAAACCCAACACTTAATATACAATCTTTTCTAATCTAATTTACCGAAAATGACCAGTTAATCGCCAAAACTGATACAAGTAGGCGAAAAGCAAGTATTGATACATGCTTAATTAATACTCAAAACTATATCTCTATTGAACACAGAATCATCTGTATTTGAAATTTATTTACAGTACTAATAATAATTATTTTGAATTAACTTTTAACTTTATTGATAAAGGGAAATTTGTCTCAACTTTAAATTAATTAACCAATTCAAATTTGCTTCAATTGTTTTGAATTTCACCACAGTTTTAAACATTACAAAAACGAGAACAACAATGCTAACTTATCTTATCGTTTACAACTAATCATAAAATACAATATATAATAAGCTTTTGATTATGTTAATAATATTAATTTAAACAGCTTCACAGAGTTAAATTAAGCTATATTGATTAAAGCATATGCCACTAAGAGTATAATACAAAGTGATGATTTATGAAATCATCTTCTTGGCTGAGCTTTTTATTATTTCCAATAGAAAATATGTTGCTATGAATTCAAATTAGAGTAAAAATTAAAGAAGTATGACTTAATATTAACTCTGTACCCTGATAAGTGGTGTAAATATACGCAACAAATACATAAATTCTACAATATATTACTATAATAAAAATTTACTAAATAAAGAACAGATTATTTTTGTGCAAACAAAACTCCCTCTATATCCCCCCTCCATTCTCCTATTTACACAATTAGCGATCAGTTAGTTAAGGTCACCAAGTATTACCCTAGCATTTACTATTAAATATATTTTACACTTAGTTTTACTCTAAAATCTCTAATAAATCAGCTCTGCTCTTGTTAAATGCAATTTATAACTATTTTAGTTAAAACTTATGTTTAAGCAAGTAAACTGCACTTTTAGTAATTTATAGCCAATCAATAACTCGCATTTCTACTAAGACTTAAACAAAATAAAAATACTTTAGATTAGATATAAAAGTATTGCGTGATCCATATTATCAAGCGCTTCTCATTCTATTCTGGCAACTTTCTCTTGGATTATCAATTGTTATAATTTAACCCTTTTGTGCTGATCAGCATCTATTTATATAATTAACCGTTATAATCTACTATCAATAATATGGTTAATAAGTTGAATAAATCGCTATAATGTATAATACAAATCATATCTATCATGTTATATCAATTTGTAATAATTATATAATATTTGCCCTTATATTTTATATTTCCAATTACTAATCCACTTCTCCCCTCTCACCCTCATTTAAATAACTCATCTCCCCTTAATAAACTGGGTTTACAGTTAATAAACTTTTCGCTAATTATCCCTTTTGCTATATAAACACCTTAAATGACAAAAAACTTTTATTTTTATTATTATTAGAGAGTTGTAAATAGTTTCAAACACTTTTAATTCAATCATTTCCCATTATCTAAATTCTTAATTTAATTTGTTATTCATTGCTCTTTCTCAATTAACTCTTATTAAGTATTTATTAAATTATTGTTATTAACCATATAACTTCTCGTGTGTTCAAACTTTCTTCATCTCTTATTATACACAGCATACACACACTACTACTGCTTTATTTAGTTCAGCCACAAATACTTTAGTTATTGATATATAAAAATTATCTGTTTAACCATTCTCTCTTTCATTGTATAAAGTTTATAAAATATGGGTAACCACCAAGGAAAGCACAAAGTAAAGCAAGAAGAAACTATTGATTATGGTACTTATACACCTTTCGGAATTTATCAATTAAGCAATTTAGACTATGACCAGAAAATTATTAAAAAATTAATACTTGAAAGGAAAATAGCACCTTTTTATAAAGGTTTAAATGAGCCCGATGAAGTTATTAAATTGCCCTCTCCTCTACTTAACAAACTATACCAACAACCAAGACCAAAATCATCTAGTCAATTAAGCTTACCCAGCTCAGGAGGTGGTAATAATAAGTGGGGAAATTTAACAGGTCACCAAAAGTCTCAAAGTCAAAAATCTCCCAAGATTGATACTTCACTCGCTAATGCTCAAGAGAATATTTTAACTGGTTTATATAAGAAATCTATCGAGTGTCCTATTTGCTTTTTAGTAAGTTATCTTCTTTTTTATATATTATACGGAAAATTTCAAAAAAGCGTATATACTTTATTAAGCAAACAATATAAACTAAAACAAAGCCTTTTACTAATACATTTCTATAAATAGTATTATCCTTCCAATATAAACTACTCAAGTTGCT
>KQ964439.1:151582-165443 GCA_001566745.1 Conidiobolus coronatus NRRL 28638
GTGACGAGCCTATTTGTACGGAATGTTTGGTTGAAATTAAGAGAGCTGCTAACTCCGAAACTCCTCCACTGTAAGTTTAAAAAGAAAGATTTCATTTTAAGGGGACTGTTCATCTTAGAGCCTTCTTAATCTCTTTCAAATTATAACTTTGAAAAGTTCCAGGCACTAACTATATACTTTTCTTCTTTTAGTTGTCCTTTCTGTGCACATGAGAACTTTGCTGTAAGATATGACCATTTGGAAAATCCTTACTTAGCTAATCCAAGTAATCCCGAGGTAATTTATTGTTTTTATCCCTAAGATATCTTAAAAGAGAAAGAGACGTCTAATATTTTATATCTATCTTTCTATCTTTTCTCTGTTATATAAGAAATGATTCTTACTTTGAATTTAATTTAGATTTCGGATAATGATGAAAAGCCTCAAAAGCATAAATCTGCCAGCTCTATCACAGCAGGTAAAACTCAATTTAAATTTGCGTTATTTATACTAATATGCTAATCTCTATATAGACGAATTCCGCCCTGAAAATATGAGAAACTCTTCAAACAGAGGTAATCAAAGAGGAACACTGTTGGGTCATCCAGGAAGATTTTTGTCAATTCGTCCACGTTCATCACGCCGTAATAGAGGCGATCTCCCAAGTGACTACGCTGGATATTTAGCTGCTGTTCATAATATGGGGGTAGACATTGAGGAATTAATGATTATGGAAGCTATACGAGCAAGCTTATTAGAAGCTGAGCAAAACGGATACTCTACAGAAAATACACCAGCCTCTCAACCTGCAGAGACTGCCAACGCACCAAATGACGAAGAGACTGTGTCACCTCAAGCATCTCAACAAGAAACGCTACCATCTCCATCAGAAGCTGCTGACGATACGATTCAGTCAGATACTACATCGATCCAAACTGGGCCAATTAATTCGCCTACTACAAGTCCTACTACTACTGATTTGGATGACAAACGCCCAATAACAAATTCTGAGCTAATAGCACAAGAAGATTCAACTCAAATTGCTTAGATTGGGCTTATCTTTTCAATGTTGCATCAACCTTTTGCCAAATTTTGTTAATAATCAAAACCCTCTAGTTTAAAACGATTTTAGACAAAGTTAATTAATTCTTCTTCTTTCGCTGATGAAAAATTATATTGCCCCCTAGCACATGATGATGCCATTGATATATTTATAACTTCCTCCACACATATTGTTAATAATTTGTTATTTTTACAAATCCCTCCCTATGCCTTATATATAACATCAAATTGTCCTCTTTATCATTTTATTATATTGGATATCGATACCTATCTCCTTCCATTTAAAAAAGAAATATTGAATAATTACAAACATTTTATTATTAGAAATAAGCAATTTTATTATTTTAATTAACTACACACATATAACATCTTTTGACATTGATCAATTTAATTTGAAATTAATTGAAGAGAAATACGACTATTTCATTAATTATAAAGTAACAGTTGAGGGTATACCTAATACCTATATATAGCATATATAGATTTCTACCGCTTCTCTTTTAATTACCTTTATATAATATTAACTCTCTCTTCTCTTTGCTCACTGCTTTAAAGCTTTTCCACCATAAATACAATCAATGTCAAAGACTCGTTTTAAATAAAAGCGCCAATACTTTATCCTCCCTCTTCTCTCTTATTACCATTATTTATACACTCTCTTTATCTACTACTAAATTACTGTATATTTTTATAGTACGATAATTTGTAAAATATCTTGTGATTATAACACCCACTTATAGTGAATGCTAATCAATATTAATTAAAGGGTTTAATTAATACTGGGGTTTATACAAAAATTTTATCTCGAACTGTTTATAGTTATTTTGCAATAATATTTACTCATAGGCTTTTACATAGGAACAGCTTCAAATCATATATCATATTAATTCAACAAATTGCAAAATAGCCAGTATATTGCTAGTATTTTCTTTTTTGATATAGCAATTACTTAATTTATTACTGTTGAGATTTAATTTGATATTTGAATAATATATTTACTTGAAAAAACGGCTAAGGTCTAATTATTCTTTCATGTAATCAACTAATCAAATTATTATATGAGCAACTACAATAAATTTGCTCAAGGCTTTTAAAAACTCTGTCTAAAATTTTAATATAAAATAAGCGAGTTATTAATACTTATAACTCTTATTTGAATGAGAAAAACTGATAATATTATATTGTTATATTGTTAACTTTATTTAGCATTACTGGCTGTATAATATGTTTTAGGAAAATAAAAATAAAAACTAATGTAAATTTGACTTCATTTTTGAACAAAAACTTCATCAAATTAACTAGAATATTGCCTATATTCTATGTTATTATGATTTAATCTAAAATAGTGGCATTCTAAGCACTTATGCCTACAACCATATAAATAAATCTTACTATTTAAATATAAAATAATATACATTGATTTGTATGTTTAGCTTGAAATAATAAACTTTGCAAGAATTTTAACAAACTATTCAAAAAAAATAAACTTAAATTACATAGTCAAATCTGTGTATGAAAGATATTTAGTGAATTGTATCTATATATTAAAACTTGGAGATATAGTTTGCATCCATTACATATTTTTATTATTTTTTTGGTAGCGAGATACAACACAATTGTCTCATTTTTAACAAATTAGTTTGAAATAGCCAAAAATCTAGGGAATATTTCCGTCACACCGCAAAAAGTTACTCATATTTAAGTATAAACATGTGAGATTTTAATTACGAATAATACTACAATTCATAATCATTACTGTTGTAATTTTTTATTGCTTTAACTCAAATAGTATTAACAAACTCTAGCTTGATGCATGCTGTAAAATATACGTAAATATAGTTTTATAAATTCGTCTCCTAAAATATAGAATAAAAATAACTTGGAACTTTGATTAAACAAAATTTGAATCAAACTCACTAAAACCTGCATATGTTAAATAAATAATACTTTAGTTTTCTTCATCTATTGAGTAGATCCCATAAATAGATTTAAAATAGAAGCAATTTTTATCAAAAATATTAACTTGCAATTATTAATCATTTAAGTCATCATTAACCATAATAATTAAATATATTATTAATTTATTCTAAAAATCAATGTTTTAATGATTAAAGTTTACATAAAAAAGATAGCATAGATGATTTATTCGCGCTTTACAGCTACTAAATTACATTTTAGTATGTGTATAAGTTAAAGAATACGATTTTAATTATATTAAAATTAATTTACAGTTAACTTGGTCATATTTATACTAACATTAGATATATCTATAACATTTATGATGGATTTCTTTATATGTATGTCATATGCTGCCTGTTAGATAAATATTCCCAGCTCAATAATCTAAATCCTATTATATTTATGATAATAAACCATTGACACTACTTTTTAAAATAAATTTAGCATATCTTTAAAAAGTATTTTTTGACACAATACAACATTTTTGTATTGTTAGTAATCAATTTTTAGTTTATTTTTTCGTGACTGATACTAGAAGCAAACGATTGGATAAAACTTTAAAGAATTAACCAATCAACTCGAATGATTAGTAATTTTCAATTTCAATTTTTAAATTATTAAATGTGAGCAAATCAAAAATTTAATCAAGATAATTGGCTTCCAAAAGCGGTTGATGAAGATAACCTGGGTATAAATAGAGGTTATAGTATAAAATTTTTGATTACAAATTCATTATTTTTAAAATTTATTTAGTATAGATTTTTTTTATCATATTTTATTGCATTTCCTAACTCTTAACACTTTAATATTCATCATTATTTTACTTCATTCAAAATAAAATACACTTAATAGATTATATTTTAAGTTTTGTAAATTATAAACAATATTCAAATGACTCCGAATAACGCAGACTTTAACGAGCAAGTTCAAAATTTAACAGCTAAGCTTACTTGTCTCATATGGTAACACCAACAGTCTTATGATATATAAATATATTCACAGTTTTCTATAGTAAAGATATTTATAAAAATGCTAGCACAATCAGTGAATGTGGAGATACATTTTGCGAGTAAGCTTTATTACTTAATTAATATAATCGTTTTATTAAAATGTTTTTGTAGTAAATGTATAAGAGAGCATATATCAGACTTTAACTCATGCTATGACTGTGGTAGCTTCGCTATACCTGTAAATGTTAAAAGTAACCCACCAATAAGAAACCTAGTTGAGCTATTACATGAATTAAGAACTCTTGGATCATCAGTAGAGTTTGATGATTCATTTTCGAATATATCAAACTTTAATTTAAGGTTATCAGAAAGTGATCATGGGAGTGCACGATTAAGTGCTATAAATGAAGAATCTGAAAAATTCGAAAATGATATTATACCAATGGAATTTACTCAATTAGATAACGTTCCTGTAAAATCACCTTTTATAATGGACGATATCATAAGCTTATCTCAAGCGCCATCTAATGAACATTTTGATAAAAAACACTCATCTAATTCTCAAAATTTTGACTTTACTTCAACTCAGGACCCTGCTCAAAAAGCAACAGTTTCAGAACCAAGGAATTTATCAATAGAATTTAATGATAGCACTACCCAATTATCGAGTATTGCTAAACATCATTCTGAAATAGACGAGTTTATGGAGTTCTCTCCTATCAAAACTCAGAAAGCTGCTAATGATTCTCCTATTAGAATGTTGCTATCTCAGGTGGGTCCATCAGATGAGCCACTTAACAAAAAACGCTCCCAAAATTCTGAGACGGTTACTTCAACTCAGATGCAGTTTCAAAAACCATCACTACAAGATTTAGATAATCATATGGAGTTTTCTGAAGATGGAATGCTAAACGATACCTTTTTAGCATCTACACAAAATCCCAATCAACAACAATCTAATCGAAAAACCACTGGAGATCAAGAAGCTTTTCTTCCAAATTCTCAAGAATTTAGCGTTATACACTCACATGCTCCACCATCTACCAGTGGAAGAGCCGAAAATGATAAAGTTACTCAAGAAAGCAGACACAGCGAAGATATGGAGCTATGCACGCCTCAAAATACACAACATGCTCAAAAGATTGGTATACTCGAAAAAATAAGCGATACAAATGATGATACTAGCGACACATCTTTCAATGGAATTGATGAACCTGCAATGTTAAGCATTGAAATAACCCCATCAGAAGATATTCCTACAGCTTCAGAAACGATAAAGGTAAAGCTTATTAACATTTTAAATATCTTCTTCTAATCATGACTTACAGGATCCTGTAAAAGTTGATCCTAAATCAGCTAAAGAGCCAGAATCTTTAGATAAGTTTGATTATATAGAAGTTGCCTCAAATTCTCAATTCGATGAGTCTACATTTAAAAATCAAACAGCAACTGAGGTAATCATATATTTTCAAAGCCCAAATACATTATTTAATTATCATGTAATAGGATGACTCTGCGCAAGCTGATACGCTTGAACTACCAATTACAAAATCTGATGTATCTCAAATCAACGTAAATTTTTAATTCACTTATTCAAAAAATATTTTCTAATAATTTTTAGGAAATGGTTAAAACCAAGTTGAATATTAAGAAATCAAGAAAAAGATCTATTCAAGAGCCTGATCTCAAGAAGTTCAAAACTGAAAAAGCTTCTTCTATATCTGTATATTAATATTCATACTATAATTTATTTATCAACTAACTTTACTAAATAGAATAAATTATCTGAAGATGCGTCAGGAATGAGTACTCCAGTATCTAAATCAAAAACTACTTCGTCCAAGACTAAAGTAAGTATATTAATAAGCATACTTAACTTTATCATTTTATTTACTGTTATTTTTAGACTATTCCTACGCCTGATTCTGATACTTCTGAATGGGCTTGCTTGAAATGTACTTTGTTAAATTCTTCCAAAAGGCGTAAATGTAGAGTATGCAATAGCCTTCGCTTTTCTTCTAAAAATGCAAATGGAAAGAAAGGTTTAAAAGTCAGTAGTCCTGAAGCAGATTCATCATTTGTAAAAAATACATCTCCTGCTAAAGCAGCTTCTAAACTAAAAACACCTAAACTTTTCAAAGACTCGAAACAAAGTACAAATAGTTCAAGTAAAGCTAAATCGCCTAATACAAATTATGCTATAAAATCTAAGCCTTGGGGAAGAGTATATTTAGCAACTACTGGACTTGATGATGATCTTAAGGTATACTATTTATAACACTTTTTTACTTGTTTTTAATTTTAATTGTAGGAGCGATTAAAGCAAGATATTACATATCTTAAAGCAATTGGTGTAAATATTTCTTTGACAACTAGTAAACCATATGACCAAAAAACTACTCATCTAGTTGGCAGCTATAGAGAACTAGAAAATGGGTGCCTTCGTAGTAACACATACCTCTTTGGCATATTACTATCTCAAAATATTTTAAGCTATGATTGTAAGTATCGCAAAAATGAGATAAAGTATTTGTACTAACTATATTTTAGGGGTTATTCAAAGTATTGAAGCTGGAGGTCTTCTTGAAGAAGAGCCTTTTGTAGTATTGGGAGACTCTGTTGTATATCCTTGCGATGGACCAAAATTGGCTTTTGAAAGACCCATTGGCGAGGTAATAAGAATATTTCACAAATAGTAATATAATATTTAATTATAATTAGATACATCAACTATTTTCAAATGTCGAATTTCATTTTGATGGAAAATTTGATACTGGTGGTGCTAGCAAAGCAGATTTAAGAAACTTAGCCAAGATGGGGAAGGGCATAGTCAATCCAAAACCTCTAACCCGTGTTCAAGGTGTTAATGACAATATGAAGTTAGTTATAATTCGTGATAGAATTGAAACACCATCCAAATCCATCCATAGCGATGATGATATATTTGTTCGTGACAAAAAGTGGTTTTTGGACTGTATTTCAACTGGAAAACTTGACTTAGCTTAATTTTTTTTCTCTTTTAGCATAATCTAATATATAACTATATTATCTAGTAAATAACTTCAACTTTCTTAATAAATTACTTTTGCAAACTTAACAAATTATTTTAACCTGAGAGAAAACATAATTAGTGTCACTATAGTTACTTTGATACACTAAAAGTATAATACATGCATTACGAGCATATGATCTTATTTGGAATGTTAAGTAAAAGGTTCTGATACTATGCACTTATAAAATCTTCATATATATTTAATAAGTATTAATATATAAAGACTAGAAGCATTAATTTATTGAATGATCTAATATTATCGATATAGCTAATAAAAAATCTATAGAGATCAGAAATAGTATACATGATATATAGTGATTACACAATATTATTAATTGCCATTGTTTTGAAACTCATCCCAACTTCTATTCAAAGTAGCAAATACTAAATTAGCCATCAATTTTTGATCTACGGTAGTGGTTTGAGATAACTTATCGGGGTGAAGTTTACCAATAGCCCTCATATAACAAATTTTAACCTGCTTTTCAGTTAAAACATCTCCAAGACCAATAGTCTTCCAATTTAGCTCTGGCCATAATAAAGTGTGCAAAGAGCTTAATAAAGCACGGATATTTGCTTCTTTACCTTGTTTCCAAGCATTTACTCTTGCTTCAATTTGATCAGTAATCCTTAATTTCTGATCATCTTCTCTATCCTGCGCAGCTTGCTGCTGTCTAAGTTTTTGAACTGCATCAGATCTGTTTACATCAGCTCTAGTTACAGGTTTGGCTGGAGGCTTATATGCAGGCTTTGGCTTTGGCTTTGGCTTTAATGCTTTTTGGCAGCGTTGAATACCTTGATTGGCTTGTGGTAAGAATTGACTTGATCCTAATTGGACAAGATCTTGATATTTAGACATTGCGTCATTGAATCTTTCTAACCCTTCTAATGCTGTACCAAGCTTGATTACACTTTTGCCATAGTGCTCTTTTAAGTTCATTTGAGCCATTAAAGAAGATGAGTTTACACTTTGAGGCATGTAGTTCTTATGAGGACCAATTAATTGGATAATTTGATTACAATCCTCGACTACTTTGTTAAAATCTCCTGATTTTAGCAATGATGCAGTTCGATTGTTTAGTAATGGAATTAAATTAGGATGATTTGCAGGGAGGATATCAATTGCTTGAGTATAATATGATTGGGCTTGGTCGTATTGGCCAAGTTTGAAAAACTCATTACCTTTTTGGCGCAATTGATCTGATCTGGAAAGAGTTTGAGCATCTGTAGAAGCTTTATCAGTTGGAGGAGGGGTAGAGGCAGATAATGGTTTAGATGATCGGGTGGGTACAGGAGGTCTAGACTTTGATGCAAGCTGTGGAGATGGGGAGGCTTGCTGACGAGATTGAGAATATGATGAAGTGCTCGACATTCCCAATAAATCAAACTCAGGATCTTGCTGTTTAGCTGCAACTGGCGCTTTTCTTGAGCTGGAAATTGGTGATACATTTAAATTGTTTCTCTGGTGAGAAGAGCTATTGAAATCTTCTACATTAGAGGTGAATTTTTGATAACCGGTATTGTTGTCATCATCATCATCTGAGTCATCTTTAAATCTCTCATGACTATTTGGGAAATCATCGTCACTTGAATTGTCTCCATAGCGATCAACTTCATAATTTCCAAATTTTTTCCTCCTCTCATTCCTATCTCTAAATTCTGGAGGTGTTGAGCCGGCAGAAGAGAAATCGGAGCTCTGAATTTCGTCCCAAGTTTCTTTAATTCTTTGCTTAGATTTGTTAAAGAATGTCGATGCCTTATTAAATACATTGGTTCCAAATTCATTTGCTTGCTGCATGATTTGCTCTTGATTAATATTTTTTAAGAATGGCATATTTGCATTGGGCATAGTTCTCGAATTAGTATTAGTTCTACGAGGAGGAACTGGTGGTCTACTAAGACCGTCTTCTTCATCACTAGAAAATCTAGATGGGATACTATTCTTAGTTTGAATAGATTGCTGCTGTAACAAAGTTTGTCTAGCTTGTTCGACGTTGTTTCCTTCAAGCTGTAGCGCAATTTGCACGGCTTCTAATTCAAAGCCCTCTCCCATTAATTGAGCTATAGCAAAATCATCTGAGGTATCTTCTGGAGTACGAACACTGCGAAGAGGAGAGCTGACTCGGGGACTATATGGCTTTCCTAGATCTCCTAGAAAATCGTCTTCATCTCCAAACGGATCCTTAGGAGGGACTACTCTAGTTGATGGAATCGAGTTGAAAGGATCCGAATTCTGATTTTTTAAATTAGAGCTATCAAATGGATCGGACTGGTGAAGAGAAGTTTTTGAATTATTGCTACTCTAAATACTAAAATTGAATATAAAATTAAAAAAATAAATATTAGCTATTTACTGTTAATGAGCTAACGTCGAAAGGGTCTAAATTAGGAATAGGGGTAGCGGGTTTGGATTTAGAAGATGCATTTGATAAGAAATCTAAGTCCCAGGGATCAGATCTATAATATATTATTAATATAAAATGGATATTTAACTTAAATAATAAAAAATACGTTTTAGGCGAAGCTGATGCATATCCACCAGTGGGAGTACTACTGAGCGTAGGCGGAGAGCTCACACTTTGTTCCGCAGCCAATCTATTCAGAGGTAAGTTTGTGGGCTGCTGATTGCCATTATGAATAACTGTAGAACTGCTCATATTCCAAAATGAACCTCCTGAGGGTGTTGAAGGCTTTGGTTGGGTTCCAGACTGTGGAGAGGCCATTGGAGTGGGTGGTTTTGATGAAGACTTATTCATACCGATTAATGAAGCAAATGGATCCTCTTTACTTGCAGAAGGCTTGCTCCCATCTACTTTGTTAGACCACCCAGTATTCGAGCTATTATTAAAACTCATATTGATTAATAAATGAAATTATATTAATATATTGTATTATTATATTGAATTATTTTTAACAGATTAAGGAATTAACATGTAAACTGATGTGACATTATTATAAACAATAAGTTGCCTCAGTTACATTTCATTTTAATAAATTGCAAATTACCCTTAAATTTACCAAAATTAAAATTTAATTTTTACAAGTTGTTTAAAATAATACGAGTTATATGAATTATACTATCCATTATTAGCATATAAGCTCCTTTATTTCTTTATCTATAGTATAATTCTCGTCAGTTAACCTATGCCATTATAATACTAAGCTTCTTGAAATATTTGGATAGATATGTTTGACTATTATATTATAATACAGTGATTCAGATCGATATTTATATCCAAGCGATTTAAACAATTATTGAAAATGACGAAATTTGCACAAAATTTAATAAAATATTTCAATAACTGTTGAGAAATGATTGAATCTGGGCAGCTAATTTATGCAATAATCCACTTGATAATCTGTACTTATATAATAAACAATATAGCGATATTCAACTCATGTTAAGTGCATAGTTGAATATATTAAAATGTATAATAAAAATCAAAAAAAATTAAATATAATTAAGCTTAATTTTCTAACATTAATTGATTTAAGCTCATTAACCCATAACTATAAATAATAAGACCCAAGTCACCATTAATTTGATTGAATTTGTAACTAATAAGACCATTTATAATAAAAAGTAAATTCATTAAGCTTTGTTAATGTTTTAATTATTAACCTTACATCTTTAGTGGACGAACTTTTCGAAGGTCTTGACTCAAATGACGGTATTTTGTCAAAGTATGAGCCTAGCGACATAAAGCAGTATGGCTTGCCTATCTATATCCCTGACCACAATACTCAGCCACCTCAAAATCAGAGTAAATTAGATTTGCATATTAATACTTATTAATACTTATCATAAAATATTTAGATTTTGAGCGTATTACAGATGAAGCGGAATTAAAATTTTTATATGATTTATGCCAAGTATGCTTTTAAAAATATACTATTAACCTTGACTTTTTACTTATTATTATTTTTATAGACGCCAAAAAAGACAAAAAAAGGTCACTATCTCAAAATAGCCCAAATATAAATTTATCTAAGAAACGCTCAAATTAAGCCTATATTCTTTCATACCTCATACTATTTTTGCAATTAGCAAGCAATAAACTCATATATAGCTCTATATAAAAATCGATATTAAGTCCCTTATAGTGTTTTTAGCTATTATTATATAAAAATTTAAAATAAAGCGAATAAGTTAAAGCTTGAAATAAGTAGCATAAAAGTATATTTTAAATAAGTGTTAAGATTGCTTTAGAGATAGATAGATATAATGCTATATTCTTTATTCACGTATATGTACTAGGAATTATAAAATATATTATATTATATTATATTATCATATTATATACTATTCAATCAAATTTATTAAGCCTTATAAGTATGATATTCATCAAAACAACTCAGATTTAGACTGAATTTGGCATACGGGATATGATAGTTTTATGACAATTAGCCAATTTGGGAATTATGGGATCGAATTGTGTGGAAAAATGTATTGAATCAATTTACCAACCAAAATTAAAATTATAATAAAATTATTATTGAATTTAGGCAAAAGTGTGTGATAAGTCGACATTAATTATGGGTCTATGAACTTCTCTTCCATTACCGCTACGGGATAATAATTTGACGAAATGGTGAGTAGTAAAGAAATGATAAATACATACAATAACGAACAACATAATGATACAAAATAATTATAACGGATGGGTTAATGGATGCAATGGATTATACACGATAAAACAAACTAAACGATATTAATTAATATAAAAATGAACAAATCAATGAATTAAAATCACCAAATTAAACACAAAAATAACATAACAAGCAATTATAATGATCGATTACTAAACGTATTTTTAATAATTAGGGTATTGATATTGCTAAGCATCACGTCCGCAACAAGAACCGTAAGGCTCCCCGTAGCACTAACGTCTACTTGAGCCTTTTGGTCAAGTTATACCGTTTCTTAGCTCGCCGTACTGAGTCCGACTTCAACAAGGTTGTCTTAAAGCGTCTCTTTATGTCTCGCATTCACCGCCCCCCTGTCTCCATCTCCCGCGTTGTCAAGCTCTCCGCTAACTCCGCTGATAAGACCGTCGTCATTGTTGGTACCATTACCAATGACGAACGTCTCTCTGAAGTCCCTGCCTTAAAGGTCTGTGCTCTTCGTTTCACCCGCACTGCCCGTGCCCGCATTGTTCAAGCTGGTGGTGAATGTTTAACTTTCGATCAACTTGCCTTAAGAGCCCCCACTGGTGCTAACTGCTTATTACTCCGCGGTAAAAAGAACTCCCGTGAAGCCGTCAAGCACTTCGGAGCTGCCGGTGTCCCCAAGAGTCACGCCAAGTATGTTTTTCTATATTTTATTCAGGTGTATATTTTTACTAATATTACTTTTTTAGGCCCTACGTCCGCTCCAAGGGACGCAAGTTCGAACGTGCTCGTGGTCGTCGTGCCAGCCGTGGTTACAAGAACTAAAAAGCTTACATACCCACATGGTTTGGTTTGTACCAATAATAAATATTATATTGCAATCAGCCCTGTTATTAGAGTACTAATACTGCATATATCAACCCTCCTCTATAGATTAGCTTTGGATTTATTAAGGTATTCCTCCGTATCGAGCGAGTGTATCCGATAATGTTTTAAATACCAAATAATATCTCTCTGTTTATATATTTTAACTTTGCTATTGTTAATAATTTTTGTTTTTTTGTATAAGTCTAAGTTCTAGCAGCTATAGATATAATATCATAATTCGATCAATATTCAATGTATATACTATATAGATTTTTATTACAGACAACATTATTAAGCTAGGCGTATAATTTAATATCATACCTAATTCCTTGATCTCTCTATTTACATATTATTGCAATTCAACTAAGTGACTTATAGCTATTGTTTCAACTATAACCTATTTTTTTATTTATATCAATCGTTTCAAAAACTTTGATTTAAACCCTTTTATTACTATACTTTACATATATTAAATGCTAATTAGATGTTGAATTTGTCATAATTTATTTATCACATTATATGATAGCATATTATTTTTGTTATTAAACTATATATTCTTCACTTGTAATTTAACTATTAAATCTTAATTATGTTACTCTTATTAAAATCTATATAGATTATTATTTTTAGTAATTAATAAACATAACTTCAGTTATATATAGTGTTGGTTATTAAGCTTAACTTAACCATTATTATATTACAGCTTTTATCTGGCAATTGAAGCTCTTTTTTCCGCACAATATGTTACTCTTTCTCCAAACTATTCTAATCAGGGTGATATCTTTGAGCATTCCTGCAAAATAAATTACAAAAATTATTTGAAATAGTCATTACCACGTTTTTGCACTATTACTCGTGATTGTAAACCATAGATCATCTGTTCAATATTTTAAATGATACATTTGATACATTTGATACATTTGATACAATTTAATATACGCACGCTATTAATTTAGTCCATTTATTTTAACAACAATATCTATAATATTGCTAATATATACTATTTTATCGTATAAAGGCAAATATAATTAGCTTACAATATTTAAATATTCTAATAATAATAGTAATATATTATTTGCAGATATTATTATAGATTTATTTACTTAATAAAAATTAAAAAATTTAATATTAAAGCTTTACAATTATTTTAAATATAAATACAATAATTAAATAATTAAATAAATAATATTACATATTATATATTATAGTATATAATATAATACAGATAATAATAGAATAATAGAATAATATAATTGATTAGTAGATTTACTAATGAAGTTAATCTTTAAACTTTAATTATATAAAAATATATATTATATTGCACTCTCATACCTTTTTTTAATTCATATAATAACGATAAATTATTATTTCTGTTATATTT